>WSFP011512283.1:0-13016 GCA_009831015.1 Picea engelmannii | reverse complement strand
CCTGTGCCAATCAGAAGAAGAAGTGGTAACAGATCGTGCAGCGAAACCCTTGCTTGCAGGATCACAAGCTTTATCCTTCAGATTGCGAAGTAGATCCGCTACCTCATTCTGAAAACCACCCGGATTGGCCTTGACAGTCTGGGGATTGCGGAGAATAGAAATGACATGGGTATCTAAGTCTGAAAAGAAACTGACATTATCATAACGCAAGAAACACGTATCTAACCACAGTTGACCGCCTATGGCGTTTCCGCAGAGCTGTGGAAGAGTGATTCTCGCTTCCTGTGAAAACTTGGAGCAATCTTGTGGCGATGCGTCCCCTGTGCACTGGAGAAGGCCATACACCTTCTCTTCTGCAATCTCCCCATGAGAAGTGGTGTTAAACCCTGAACTTGCTGCATTCTTAACCAGATCATCCAAAACTCTCTTCAAATTGCTCGCATACCTACTTCCATCATGGTATCCAGTATCGTTCTTGCATTGGTAACCTCGTATTTCGGACAATCCTAAAGGAAAACAAATGAATAGCAGTATACAGATTAAAAGAATGAACATACTGGTAGGAGCTCGTTTGTGTGAGTTACTGAACTGTAACATCATACTGTAGCCATTCAGCCTCCCCATGATACAGAATGTTGGTTTCTCCAGAATCAATCTGCAGAACTTCATGGAGTATAAGAGTATATATGAGCGAGTGGCTTCATCGAAGAAGCCTCATCGAATTTAGAGGTACCACAAACACGTGTTTTCTGCTCTATTCGCACCTGATAAGAATGCGAGAGCCCGGAAGTGTGTCGTACAAAGGGTATGAATCATCACAACCACAAGTACCTGGGGCATTCCACAAATATCCACCAGAAATTATAGTGACAGTAGGGGACCCAGGACCAGATTACTATTAATAATCGAAAAGGACCAACAATTGTAGGTGCGAGACTGGGTAGTAACTTTAAACCGAGCCATTTAAAATTAAATGCATTAAATAGTAACTTTTATTAAATATTCAGAAAATAGAAAGATCCTGAGGAGAGAAATTTTTCATTTGGAAAGAAAATAGAAAGATCGAGTGTAAATATTCTGATATGTAAAAGATCTAGTAATGGGTATATGAGAAAGGCGGTTTGTATTTGGATGGACTTTTGGGCGCCTTGCTTGATCGTTCCTTTCTGCTGGGCTGTTCTATTTTGGAGTCTTTGATTCCTCTCTGTTAGTGTGCTGTCCTCGTTTTGGTCACAGCTGGCAGTCTGAGTTGTAATGGAATTTATACATTATATAAATTTGAGCAATTTTTCTCTTGGAAAAAAAGAGAAAGGCGGTTTATAATTTTTAAAAGTTGGTTTTGGTTGGTAAAGAAAGAGGTTCTACAAGTTGGTTTTGGTTGGTTAAAAAAAAGGCTTTTGCCCAAGTTTAAGTTAAATTATACATTAATACATACATACTTGCCTTTGTTCCTTCCATTTTAAAATAAAAGGATGTTCCTTTTAATAAAAGGAGGATTTTTGTTGATAGGAATTCCATACTTTTCTTTTTTTTTTTATATTTTTTGAA
Source organism: Picea engelmannii (assembly GCA_009831015.1). Taxonomy (NCBI): domain Eukaryota; kingdom Viridiplantae; phylum Streptophyta; class Pinopsida; order Pinales; family Pinaceae; genus Picea; species Picea engelmannii. The sequence continues at coordinate 11,468 of WSFP011512283.1, read as the reverse complement.
TTGTTTTATTGTTAAATCTGAGATATTATGTAAAATATTTTTCAATATTATATTTTATAGTGTTTTTAATTTTTAATTTTATTTTTTGAATTGTTTTATTGTTAAATGTGAGATATTATGTAAAATATTTTTCAATATTATATTTTATAGTGTTTTTAATTTTCTATAAAAAAAAGTTTGTAAGGTTTATAAGCTCAATTTACAATTTTGTTTTTTTAATTGTTTTATTATTAAATATAATATATTATGTAAAATATTTTTCAATATTATATTTTATAGTTATAGTATTTTTAAATTTTGCTTTTTTTAATTATTTTATTATTAAATGTAATATATTATGTAAAATATTTTTTAATATTATATTTTATAATGTTTTTAATTTTTTATAAAAAAAATTGTAAGATTTATAAGCTAAATTTACAATCTTGCTTTCATAAATTTGTTAGAACTGGTTTAGTAATTTATATGAAAATGGATTTAATTTATATGAAAATGGATTTTGAATTTGTCACTTATACATGTATTATTGGGAACAATTTATGACAATGGATTTTGAATTTTTCATTTATGCATGTTTTATTGGTAGCAAGTCTTAAAGCCCCGTGTTTTTGTGTTTTTATTTTAATGTCGTTAAGTTGTAGATATGATTTGATATAAACTTTTTCATAACTTATATGACAATGGATTTTGAATTTGTTAGTTATGCATGTTTTATTGGGGAACGAGTTTTGAAGTTCTTTATTCTTGTGTTCTTTTTTAATGTCATTAAATTAAATTGTAGATATAATTGGATTGTGCCATAAGTTTGAATAATTTTGAATTTGTATATATATGTCCATTATGAATAATTTTGAATTTGTCAGTGATGTATGTCCAATTCTTGAAGCCCCTCTTGAAGCCCCTTATTCTTGTGTTTTTTTTAATGTCATTAAGTTGTAGATATTATTGAATTGTGTCATATCTTTAAATAATTAGGTAAATAAAATTTATTGTTTAATTCATCACTTTTTTTTTTCTTTATAATTGATGACTTCAACGTCACATTTCAATGTCTTTTTTTTTTTCTTGAAAATGACTTTGATGTGACATTTCAATGTCAAGCTTATTCATTCAATATAAATTATTGTTTCATCGATGTTTATATTGGCTTCAATAAAATAAATTCTTCAACATGTGGTATATGAGTTTTTAGAACATGGTGAAGATGAAAATAAAAATAGCATTCACAATTATTATAAAAGATACCATTGAAAATTTCAAGAAACATAATTTTTTTTGAAGCCACAAAAGAACTACTACAAGAAAAGCTTCCAAAACCTTAAGCATTTTGACCAAGGCATGGGGACATTGTCATCTTGTAGCTCTTCTTCTAATTTATAAGCACAAATGTTACACATCCCATCTCATACATAAAAAGTTGCTATATTTTTTTTTAAAACATTATATTGAGCCTACTTATGTCACATGTCATGTTAGGCGTAGACTTCACATATTTCTCTCATATTGCACTATAAAATGCACATCTCTTCTTTCAATGCAACTAGGCTCAAGATTGTTACATGTGTCTCTTATATTGCACTATAGACCACACCTCTCTTATTTCAATACAATTAAGCTTAGGATGATGACTCTAGTACGTAACATAGGCTCTAGAGATTTAACATTAAGCTTGATATTGTGATACTATGGCGATTCTTCCAAACCCATTAGAAAAGAAACAACATTGGGACTTTTATCAATTATGTTTGACTTAGAAACTTCAACACACTCTTACTCTTATATTACTATTACTAATGTTATTTTTGTCAAGGTGCACAATAGAATAAATATCCCATGGAAATATTGTGTGGGCATATGGTCGTAATTCCTTAAGACCACCTAACTTCCTCAACCCTTGAAGAGGCTTGAGAATTGATCCAACAACTTTTTGATGCTAGGTCGACATTTGCCAAGACTTCTTCAAATCCATGGCACCCTTCAACATTTTTTTGCAAAAATGAGTCCACCTTGTCTAACTTATGTTTACTCTTCCATCCATGCAAAATCTCATGAGAGATCTTGCACTTCATGAGAGATCTTGCGCTTCATAGGAGATCTCTGAGAGCTATAAATATGAGCAAGCATGTGAATTACTCTATCACATATTAGAAACAAAGAAACAATGCCCCATTTAGGGGTGTCTGATTCATGATGCAATAAGTACAGCTCATGAATGCATTCACAATATAAAAAAGAAAAAATTAAAAGCTCTAATTCTTAAGCTAGATCTACAAAAGGCTTACGATTGCGTCAATTGGGACTTTATGAGATTGATCTTAATCGAAGTGTGATTTGGAACACTTTTGACAAACTGGATTATGGCATGTGTTAGTTCTGTGTCCCTTGTTGTTTTAGTTAATGGAGAGGCCACCAACTTTTTCAGAAGCGGTAGAGGACTCCGTCAGGGATGTCCACTATCACCCTTACTCTTTATTCTAGTGATGGAGAGTTTGAGCTTGCTTTTAAAATCAAGCCAAAGTGAAGGATCCTTAACTGGAATAAAAGTTTCCAGACTTACGAAAATTCTACACCTTTTATTTGTTGATGATGTTTTAATTCTGACAAATGCTTCTGTACAGGAATGGAAAGAGATTGTGAGTCTGGTTCAAAAGCTTTGTTTGGTTTCGGGTTTAAAGGTGAATCCTATCAAATCGACAGTTCATTTCTCAGGACTCTCGGAGCTGGAACTTGCTTCTTTCAAGCAGATTCTCCCGCATAACTTTTTTGATCTCTCCATGGGTTTCAAATACCTTGGGTACTTCTTAAAGGCTGGATTACAGAGATCGGAAGACTGGCTATGGATATTAACCAAAGTGGAAAATAAAATCAACCATTGGAGCTACAGGTGGTTGTCCTTGGGAGGCAGATATACGTTGTGCAAAGCAGTTCTAGAAAGCCAACCCGTTTATCGGTTATCTCTAGCTTGTGTTCTATTGTCAATTCTTCATAAGCTAAGGAAACTTCTTTATAATTTTCTTTGGAATGGGAATGAGGATTCAAATCATTTTCATCTCATTCGTTGGGAGACTCTAGCTCGCCCAAAACATTTTGGGGGTTGGGGTTTCTGTAATATCTCCGCGTTCAACAAAGCTCTGACAACAACAACTCTATGGAGAGTTCTAACAAAAGATGGACCGTAGAAAAAAGTAATTAAAGAGAAGTATTTCCATTCTATGACAGTTAATAATTGGCTTCGATCAACGTCTTTCCATCAATTTTCGGCTTCAAAAATTTGGAATGGCCTTCTAAAGTTTGTGTATCTGATTACAAATTGGTTAAGCTGGAAGCCTGCCACGGGTCATCATCTGGCTCTCGATAGGGACATGATTCTAGGGATGGGCAATTCATCTTTCTTGTCTCTTCCACTTATCTCTATTCTCAGTCATAATCATATTTCAGTGCTAGCTCAAGCTTGGAGAACTCATGAACAAGATTCTTCGTTATCTACTTGGATTAGCAGCTCGGACTTGGATCTGACGGGTGATATGGCCGCAGAGTGGGATCGATTATGGCGGGCTCTTCAAGCTTCAGGGGTTACATTATCTGAATTTGAAGATGAACTTTTATGGATAGGGGGGGACTTTTCAGGTTCCCTTATGACAAAGAATGCTTATTCGTCTTTAATTTATACTCAAAACCTGTCGACCCACACAGGATGGTGAAAAAGCTTGTGGAAATGGGACATTCAACAGAAAATTAAACTATTTATGTGGCTAGCAACGGATAACAAAATTCTGACTTGGAAAAATTTACAGCAAAGAGGATGGGAGGGTCCTGGTCGTTGCCAATTATGCAAAGAAGATAGTGAAGATAATGATCACATGTTCATTCATTGTTCTTTCACCAAACTTGCCTGGAAGAAAATCAAATCCATTAAAAATTTCATTCAGGATTGGGGCGGGAATGATTTAGATGATTGTCTAACAAAATGGACTAAGAACAAGTCGGCTTCAGCTAGTCTGGCTCCTCATATATGTTGGTTTATTTGGTTAGAAAGGAATGCAGCTACCTTTGAAGGAAAAAATCCATCAACTCATTCGATTGTTATCAAATCTCTTGGATCCATTCATAACCCTGTGGATAAAAATATTACTCTTTATGTTCGTTCCTACATGATTGATCATCTTCTTGAGTACCCAATGGCATGTTTTGATGGAGCAACCAAGGTAAATAGACTGTGCAGTGGTGTCAGGGGTATCATTAATCTTTTTGCTTCCTCAATTTATAAATGGTACTTGAACTGTGGTTTTGGAACTAATACAAAGGCAGAACTAATGGGAGCATGGGCTACACTCTTCATAGAAAATATTTTGTCTATTCACAAGATCCAGATCTTGGGTGATTCAAAGGTAATCATAGACTGGATGAATGATAAAAGTGACTTGCGTGTTAGCTCTTTAGAAGGTTGGAAACAAAGAATCAGAATATTAAGTAGAAAATTTGTGGCCATCCAATTTATTAACATTTATCGTGAGTTCAACAAGGAAGCGGATGGGCTATCAAAGAAAGCTTTATTGGAACTAGAAGGATATATGTCACTCTACTTGTGGTCTGGTGGATTGGCGGGACAATGTCGTCTTATCAACATCTATTAGCCCCCCTTTCTATACCTTCTTTTTTGGATAGTATTCCTCAGTTTTGAGTTTTGAGCCGGGATGCAGTGTTTAGTTTATCCTTTTCTAGACTGTGATGGAAATTGAGCTTAGCCTTTTTGCTTTGTTCTCAGCTCGGAGAGTACTGGTCTTTTTTCGGAGCTCTCTGTTTGGATGTATATGAATGTAACTCTCAAGATGTCCAGCTTTATGGTCAACATTTTGTCTTGACATAAAAGGCTGCTTATAGACTTTTCGGATGTAAAAACTATATTTACTAATATAATTATACTAATTTTATACTGAAAAACAAAAACAAAGAAACAATACCCACTAACTTAGTAAAGGTCCAACAATGCTCCATCATAATACAAAGAATTGCACTTAATTAACATGGTATTAGTGTCATTATTTTATTATAACCATAAAAAAAATTACTCAAAATGTTTCCATAATCCATATTTTTCAAACTATATTGTTAATTTGCATTTCCATTTCCATTAAACACCACAATTCTCTTGTTATCATGATGTTGTATTTCTCATTAAATTTGTTAATCATCTATATACCATTAATATTAATATTGTAAATGAATAACAAGTTTACAAATCATTTGAAACGTATATAATGTGATTCATATGATACTTGAAGCTCCATTGAATCTCTCTTGTTATATTTGATCAACGCCTCAACATATCTCAACAAATTGAAATAAAATTTTCCATGTTCATCAACGCCTTTATATGTCACCGTATCTCAACAAATTGAAATAAATTTTTCCAAGTTTTGAAGCCAAAGTTTTCTATTTCTCCACATCCATTATTTTATCCCATAATTTAAATAAAAACAAAACCATGACAAAATATGCCATATTTACTATGTTCTCATAAATGTCTTAATTGGATATATCTCAAGCTCTCATATTTATTGATTATTTTAGTGTTTTTTTAGGTTTGTTATCATTGCATCCACTACTTAAAAAAAGTAATCGAATATCAAGGGGGCAAATGACATCTTTCTTCTTTTTAAAGATAAAATATTAATTTTTTTAACTATGATATTGATCATATATTATAACAATGGATTTTAAAAAAGTAATCGAATATCAAGGGGGCAAATGACATCTTTCTTCTTTTTAAAGATAAAATATTAAATTTTTTAACTATGATATTGATCATGGATTTATGAGATATAATATCGAGACATATCAATCACTTTTAGATAGGTGTTAAGTCAAAATAATGCATGGTTGATAATTACTTTATTACTTTATTTATTTATTTTATTTTGTATGATTTAAGGCATTACATGGTTCAGTGGTCATAATCACTTATTGTATTATCAAATATGTCCACTAGTCACAATCACTTATTGTAGTGTTAAATATGAATGTTATTATCCTTGGAATATTGACAATGTCCAATATCCATATTCAAACCAATGACATTTAATATTCCAGTTTTCATTCTTAGAAGCTATTTAAATTATGTCTAAATGTGAATGTGTGGTTATAATGTGAGAGTCAAGCCATGTGAGCTTAAATAAATGACTTATAATATGTAAATGATGCAAATATGCTAGTGTGGATTTCTAGTGTAGAGTTCATTAAGGTTCAACTACTAAATAGAAAGGAAAGTAGATTATGTAAATGTCCCTATATGGACCATGTCATAGGTTTGTCATAGTGAATGTAACACCCCAGGTTTTGAACCTCCATTTTAAATAATGTATTGTTACAATGTTGAGAGGCCAGAGTGTCCAAACAATTATTAAAAGGTCAGTGTGCCCAAGACATGTAATGTTTTTATCATTATTAATTTTAAATACATGGTTGGTTGCTAGATGGACACGGACTAGAGTTATAGGGGGCTATGATTGCACAAGAGAGGGGGCTTGAGGGGCTAAGTGTTTATTCCTATTCTAATTACCCCTTTTTGTCTAAGGGAGGGGATTGGTTACATGAGCTTCTTGGGGAAGGCTAGGAGGTTCTTGATTTCCCCACGAAGTTACTTAAACCCGCCTTTGGTCTGATTGGGGGGTTGGTCGTTGGCTTGTTCGCTCCTTCACTTCTGCATTCACACCATTCTATACCTCACACACTTTCATGCATGCACCTCCATGCACCCACTTACTCGTTCATTGATCCATCCATCATATGTGTCTTGGCTTGGGAAAGGGAACCAAACTACTGAAGAATTAGCCATGAGATAGTTGGTTGTAGTGGTCGCTAGAGTGATCCAGCCACGACTTGAGGCCCGCATGTCTGAGATGCGTTGACCTGTGTCCAGCGTTGCTCACAGCTGCGAGTCCTGAGAGTTCCAGCATCGAGATTCTAGACCAGTTGCGCTAGAGCATGAATTAAGGAGAAGGACTGTCTGAGGGACTGCGTGGCAGAGAAGGGTGGAGGTTCATTCTCTCGGGTGGTGTAAGCTGGGTAGAATAGAGTTGGGTACTTGGATTGTTGTGAGAGTTGGGAAGCCTGTGAGAGCTTGGGTGTTGACTGGTTTGGGAAGCCAAGTAACACTCTGGAACCATCCTTGTGGATTCATAACCCTGGCTCGGGGGTGACATTGTTGTTTAGATTTGGAACAGTAGTGTCTATGGTTGGGTGGAACATCCTTGGTTTGCAGCCAATTGGTGTCAACTTTCATAAAGATAAGTGCTCTTTGTTATGGTATCATTTACATGTATACGAATGTATTTCCGCTGTGTATATTTAATTATCATTTAATTGAATCTTTAGACTATGCATGCTTGTTGGATATTGTTGTGCATGTCATTAAATTATTTTCTTTTATTCATCCTTAAATTTTAAAAGGTATATGTAAGAGAAAGAAGTCCAAGGGTGGGCTTCAAGGTAGCATGCCTCGGCCTGTGGGTGGCTGGGTATGTTACAGTTTGGTATCAGAGCTTCTGGTTGAAACATCGAGCCAATATGGGCCGGTTCTGTTGGTCAGAGTCTCGGGGTCAAGATCGAACTCTGACCATGGAGTTGAAAAGATCAAGAGGAATGGTGTTGTAGAATCTATGCAGAAGATAGAATGTCAGAGACTTGTGTAAGGGGTTCGAAGGATCATGACCATCCCCTTCAAATTCAGGAGCGATCGCCACTGTAGGATCAGGAGAGATCCGAGATCATTGGATCGGAGGACAGGCGAACATGGGTCGTCTGATAAAAAGGAAGGAAGGGTTAAGGTCACAATCATCGGATCCCATGGGAGAGGGAGATCAATGGACAGAAGGCATTGCGGGGAACCAAGTGGCACGGGAGATAATTTCCCAAGGTAGTCCCGCAATCCAAACCACGGTTTACCCAAGGGGTTATGTGTCAGCATCCGGGGAATTGCGGGGAGAAAAGCGGGTTACTCCAAACCGCCGATACATGCCCCTGCAAATTGAAAGGCATGTAGTGATGTGACAGGTTAGGGCTCGAACATCAAAACTCAAAATAGTCGAAGTAGTTGGGGACCGTCGATCCATAGGAGGACACGCGTCAACCGATCATGTGCTTCGGGTGAAAGCACTTTGGGAAAGAGTGAACGAGGGGAAGTTGAGAGTTGAAACTCCTGAAGCCCGGAGAGTCAAAGACCCGAAGTAAACATCGACTATCAGATCGTCTGAATTAGATCCTGACCGTCGATCGCTAAGAGGTTACGTGTCAGCAGATTCGTAACTCCGGGGGAATCTATTCGAGAGGTTTTCAATTGAGATTTAAGACTCCGGAAGCCTAGAGAGCTGGAGAGCTAAAGTAAATCTCGACCATCTAATCATCCGAGAGGATATCAACCATTGATCTGACGAGAGCCACGCGTCACCAGATCCATGGCTTCAGATAAAATCCAGTGGGGTCAGATAAGTTTTGCAATTTGAGATTTTCGGAGTCCATAGACCCAAATAAATCGTAGTCGTCAGATTAAGGAAGACACGCGGTGCAGATCCATGGACTCCGGGTAAAGACCCGAAGTGAATCTTAGTCATCCGATCTAAGAGGACACATGATGACAGATTGGTAAACTCGGAAATGCGGAGTTCTGGAGAATTGGAAGTGTTCTAGCATGGAAACTCCCAAAGTCCCGAAGCCCGAAGAGTCGAAGTGATGGGACACGATGACGTCATCAAGAGGTGATGTGGACCTCAAAATTTTTGAAGTGACGTGGCTTGCGGACGTCACTTGGGATGATGTGGACACATGGAATGTGTGCCACGTGTCAGTAAGTTTTGAACATTTGGAGTATTGAAAGGTCAGATAGAACGTGACACGTGCCACCCGCCTGATTGGGCCACGTGTCCGCTTCCAGTATTTCGCCACGTGGCGACAGATCGTGCAGTCCGGAGACTGGGCACTCGAGAGGGGAAAGAGGTGATAGGTTGCGTTGGGTCTGTTGTTTCAGAGTCTGTACTTAAGGCTTAGAAGTACAGTGTCTAGGCATCCGAAAGTGAATAAGGGGTAGAGAAAGAGGAAACGTCAACCTTCGGCAAGGGAAGCTAGGGATGATTTCTGGGTTGGGGTTGTCTAGCTTCCAACTGTTCCTGGATGTTTATATCCCTTTCAATTGTTGCCCATGAACGTTCGAGCTCAGCCCAGGTAGTGGCTGTCTTAAGAATAGTATCAAAAAGATTTAAGGCAATATGTGTTTGATCTGATAGTCCGGGTTCGATATTAGGCTGTCTTGTTACAGGGAAAGACATAGAGGAACAAAAAGGTAAAAAACAAAACTCAGGGGAAATTTAGGTGTTGTCTCAATTTCGGTCGTATAAAAGAGAGTTTACAGTTCCAGGAGTGAATATAGGGTGCCAACCAAAGGCCCTTTCCCGTAACTGAGTTATATTTTAATAAAAATGTATGAAGTGGGAGAAAAAATTAATCTGTCTATCGAGTAAGGCTCCTATCAAGGGAGAATCTCACTTATAAACAGAAGAAGAAAAATGTAAAGAAATAACCCGATGAAGCATAAAATATATATATAGAATTCTTAAAGTGTTGACTGGTCTTATACCTGCTGATAGCTGGCACAGAGGAAAAACAGTAAACAATATAGAAAACCAAAATTCATTCACTATAGTAGAGGTTGTACTAAATTATAGTGAAACATTCATCAGATACAAATATGAAATGAAATGAAATATGAGATATAAGGAAACAAACTCATAACACAGTCGTGACGGAATTGAGAATCTTCGGATTTGCTTTATATTAACTCTCAAAATAAAAAACCTCTATTACAATCGACACAAAAGGTCCAACCCTTTTTCTTTCTTTCTATGGTATATTTATACAGTTTTACATAAGATGGAATCTAAATCGTTACAAGATTTTCAGTTATGATAAGGAGGAGAGAAATCGTTCCATTTCTTCATCTATGTCTTTATTTGGTACCAGAAGCTTGCCCTCTCGCATGCTCGATACAAGTGACACATCTTTCCACTAGTCGAGGTATCAACCTTGACGGTTCTGCTTGACAATTGGCCTCAAAAGAGTAACAATCTCGGGCTAATTGCAACAACCTTTTTTCCATCTGTCCGTCTATGATGTCAATGGCGCATAATTGCACACTTGGTTTAATCATACATTTATCTATTTGCACTATGTCTGCCATAGTTACTTGTGATATTTCGGTAGAATCTTTTTCTCCCTTCTCGTTTATGTCAAGCAAGATTTTCACTGTATTCATTTGACTCAATGTCTTAGCACTGCCTTCACTGTCAATACCTAACAGATTACCATCTATAGAATCAAAAGCCTCTTCAAAGGATTTCATTACCTTCTTGGCTTGTAGTTTACCTTCTGATATACTGTGCTCCCATTCTTTCAATAAAATATTTCCTCTGGTCTGCTCTGAAATGGAAAACCTGGAAGTACTTCTCGATTCCCTGTTGTTTGTAGCTATCACAGCCTCTTGAAAAGCGACCTGAGCTGCTCCAACTTCTCTTTCTTTGACAGATAAATTTTACAATACTTCATCAACGAGTAAGCAGTTGTCCCGAATTATGTCTACCTTGGCGAGTAAACTTCGCTAGGCTGCAGAAACCCTGCTCTGAATATCCATCACCTGTGACTGGAACATCCTGATATCTATAACTTTACTTTCGACGATTTCCACTCTAGCTTGTAGTTGTTCAATCAAGTCCTTTTGTTGGCCTGCTTGTATCTGACCGTTTTGAACTACCAGCTCTGTTTGTTCGAGCTTAGTTTTGAGCAGCTCTATCTCACTTTTATCGGCCAACCTTGCTTGTTCTATTCCTATGCTCCCCTGATCCTTGGAAGCCTCCTCTGCCATGGCTAGTCTAGCTTCTAAGGTTTTTATGAGGCGATTTTTTCGCTTCAGTTGATTTTTCAAAACCCCGACTGAAAATTGGTTTGCTGTAGCATATGCCCCTAATGTCCTGGCTATTTCTGTAGCAAACTCATCTTTCTTCTTGTCTTTCCCATCGGTCAACACTTTGTACTTCTTGGATGTTGATCCCCCTTCCTGATATAATTCTCTTTTTACCACAGCCTTCCTCTTCTTATAAAAAAAGACCTCATTTGGAGGGAGCTCTTCCATCCTTATAGGTCTCAATTCTTCATTTAAAATCCACCCTGTGTCTATGTTTCCCTGAGTTGACTGCAAGGGAGTAATGGAGGCGATGGGATCTCCAATTTTCTTAGCTGGTTGTCTTGGAGTAGTAACTGGAGTCTGTTTTTTCGGCGGATCGGGAGTCTTTATCTCTGTTTTCGAACTCTTAGTTTGCTCTTCCCCGTGCTGGTGTTTTTCTTGGTTGGGTGTCGCATCTTTGGAGCCTTCGGCTTCCTTTTGTTTCACCTCTGCTGTACTCAGATTCTCACCCCACAATACT
>WSFP011512278.1:0-13016 GCA_009831015.1 Picea engelmannii | reverse complement strand
TAAAGGCTTATATCCAAAAGTAGTCGGTATTCAATTCGATTCCCCCCTGCAATGTTTGTGAATTTGCTACAACTCCATTTATAGTTTCATGGTTTGAATTCTTGCCAATAACATGGGTACTTTGTCAAATGTCTTTTGGCATTTTGGTCAAAAACCCATATCTACGAATAGTTACTCTTGAGTTCGATTCCCTCACGATACCCATACAACACTACAACTCCACATATATTTTAATGGATTGAATTTCTACCAATAATATAGATACTCTATCAAATATCGTGATCTAGCATTTTGGTTAAAAACCCATATCCATCAATAATAATCCGATTCCCCTACTGCTATGTTGTTGAGTATCTTTTTAAATATTACAATCTACCTTTTAGTTAAGAATCCATGCCTACACGGATCAACCAAAGTGTCATTATCAATTAAAACTATAATAGTAAATTCGATGTGTTTTTTTGGTAGATTGTGTTGGTGGTATGTTAGTTATATTTGGTAGATTGTGCGTACTTTTAATAGTTGGTTGGGCATGGGACCATTGTTTTAACTCGTTCATTTGTTTTGTCTAACAATCAAAACTACTTTTGTCTCGAGTGGTTTCAGAAGCCATGGCCCGTGAAATGAAATATGGTAACTTATTAGAGGTTGATGTGTGAATAGAGTTGGGGCAAAGGTTGTTTGACGTGTAAGATTGTGTGTGGAATTGTGATTATTTTAATGTTAGTTGATTGTGATAGTGATATTTGTGATGAATGTCAATGATAAAAGTTGGACTAATGTTAATGGGGGGTTTTTGGTTAAATCATTAAGGTTGGTGTGTGAATAGAGTTGGGGCAAAGGTTGCTTGATGTGTACGATGGAGGTTGATGTGTGAATAGAGTAGGGGCAAAGTTCGTTTGAGGTGTAAGATTGTGTGTGGAATTGTTATTATTTAATTGTTAGTTGATGTGAATGTTAATGATAAATTGTGGACTAATGTTAATGGGGTTTTGGTTTATTATCGAAGTTATAATAATTGTTTTTTAGTTAGTTTAATTAAATAATATAGTTAAAATAAAATAAATGTAGTTGAGTGTAAGTTTTAATCATATTTAAAAAAATTAATACATTTGATTATGACATTTAAACCTATAAAACTATGTGTTATATAGTGTACATGAGGATGAGGGTGAGAGTGATATTAGGGAGATGTTTTTTTCTCGTATCTCTCATTCCTTGTATATGAGGGTGGGGGGCGGGGAGATATCTGGGAAAACATAATATGAGGGGGGTGATTGTGAGGGAAGATATTAGGGAAATTGGTGGGGGGAGGGGGGATATTAAGGAAAACATAAAATGAGGCAGGGGATGGGGAGAGATATTAGGGAAAACATAACATATATTAGGGAAAAAGAGGAGGGTGTGAGATATTAGGGAAATTGGTGAGGGGGGTATAAGGAAAACATAAAATGAGGGAGGGGGTGGAGATAGATATTAGAGAAAACATAATAGATATTAGGAAAAACATTATATGAGAGTGGTGGTCAGGGTGGGAGGGATACTAAGGAAAACAAAATATGAGGGAGGGGTTGGGGGGATTTATTAAGAAAAACATGTCCCTAATATCTCCCCCTACCCCTACCCTCATAGTGCTTTTAAACATATTTCTTGAAGCACTTGAAAAAATGAACATATTTCATTTCCTGACAATTATTTCTTCGTTAGTTAAGGTTAATAAGAATTATCTTCTTAGACAACACATGATTAGACGTTATTTATAAGTGTTATGTTATCTCCATATATCTCGTTATTTACCCTTCTTAGTTAATGAAAGTATTAAGACATGTCCATGGTGTTGTTTTTCTCCTTATTATTATATCCCTAATATCTTGAAGGGTATTTAGGAATTATTAGAAACATATGCACTTTGTTACAAGAATGAATATTTAATATTTTGGGGGGGGAATACTTCACAAAGTAAGACACATTAGAAGAATCATGAAGGTATTGTTCCTCTCCTCGTTATCTCATTAGTATCCAAAGGGGTACATCATTGAAGGGAGATTCACAAGTTCATTATAATAAGGGACATTTAAGGATATTTTTGGGACGAGTTAACAAGTGACAACATTTAGACATGGATTCAAAAAATGTTCTTACAATTCCCTTTATGTAATGAAGTGTTTACGTATAGTCAATAACATATAATTACCCTTTGGATACTAAGGATGTAATAAGGAGAAAACACCACGCATGAATGGTATTTCCTATGCCCCTTACTATACAAAGTATTTTCCTAACAATTGCATACCTTCACCCCTAACCCTACATCTCATGAGAGTAGGGATGGGGGTGAAGGTATAATAAGCCATGGCCCATCTAATAAAAGATGACACTTGATCAAGGACACTAGATGTTGTATGTCACTTTATTAAGGACACTAGATGTTGGTGTTAATGAGTGAGTTGAGTTATTTAGAGTGGTTGAGTTAGGGTTGTTCGATGCTCAAGATTGTGCTAGATTGTGAGAGATTTTAATCTTTATATGAAATCTAAGTGAATATTGATTTAGTTTATTTTGAAAGTAAAGGGTAAATGTAATTTTTTAGATTCTTGTGTTAACCAACACATTAACTTTGACATATGAGACCTCTGTAAGGAGAACATGTTGCCCCCTAGGTTGTTCCATATCTCTCACAAAGGGGCCAAATGCCAAGGCATAATGTGTAGGATGCACCTTCCTGTGCCACTCTAGGCCTTGAGCTAGTTCTCAGGCCAAAGGGAGGGGGGGGGGCTCAACATTTCCCAAGGCAATAGTCCTTGTCTATCACCCAAGGAAAACTTATTTAAACAGTTGAAGCTTAGACTGGACTTATAACAGAGAAAAATGGTGCATGGAATCAATCTTTAATATTGATTTACAACATGAATAGGATGTTGAATTTTATTTTGGAGGTAATTCAAAAAGGCCCAACCAACAAGGGGGTTTAACAGGACTCGTCCATAGGAATGATCGTCTAAACCATGGGCACCATAATCTAGTTTAGCTTGGAAAATAGGGACAACCATCAAGGGGGTTTAACATGACTCGTTTATAGCAATGATTGTCTAAACCATGGGCACCATAATCTAGTTCAACTTGGTGAATAACTTAAAAAGGAATAAATATGAGCAAAGGAGGAGGCAAAACTACTTTCCTAGCACATATTTATCAAATGGAAAACCAATGGGCAAGACAAGCATAGATCCATTAGTTTATTCAACATTATATAAGACGAAAAATGAAAAGAAAAAACCAACATAACTTGCTTGAATTTATTATTGACCAGTGGCAACACCCTTAGTCCTAATTTCACAATAAACTCAATGGTTCATTTATCAAATAATAGTTCCAGTGAGATGGACTATAGAGTCTCAGATCTAAAATAACCATTCTATTTAGACAAAAAATGCACTAGAGTTGGAATTATAGAATCATCTAATTCTAAAGACATGGAGGATTCTTTTAAGGAAATATTTTGTACATCATATTAAAGTAGTAATTTTTTTAAACCAAAGTATGAAAGAATAGAATAGAATGGCATATATTTTGGACTCCAAAATCCAAGAATTATGCTTGAAAATGGATTCTAACTCCTTGTTAGTACACCTAAGTAATAATTCACAAGAGATTAGGTTGCAACAAGGGGGAGGAATGGGTCTAGGATTATGGTTCTAGATGCAAGGGGTTGCGTCAAGGAGGCTTTTGATCTTGCATGCAGCTACCCTTTAGCTTTCACCTCAATCAAAGGTTCCAGGAGCATGTGACCAGAGGCCATCGTATAGTGAGTTCCATGTGGAGGATTTGTTGTCCCACTTCTAACCAAGTTTTATTTCAGTGCAAGCGGGTGCAAGTACCAAAGCAATGGATGACGTAGAAATAGATTTTACAAGGACAAAAAGGATAAAAAAGACATATTCTTATCAAACAAATATTTTATCTATATGTGGAGGTTAAAGAGAGCAATCGACTTGGAATACTTATCACCATTGGATTTGAAGGCATTGTGCGATCTAAGATTGGGTTATCTAAGGTAAGGGAAGTAGTTATCACGAAAAGGATGCCAATTTTCTTAAGTTAATGGGCCAGGCTTAGCTTTGGATTTGAAACCAAAGAGTGTAGTTAGACAACCAAATTTTGTCTTATGCTCACCACCTTTACATGAAGTTGTATAGTCGTCGGTCTCCAAGTCTCATGAAGGAAGGTGCAGAGTGGGGTTTGAGGAGCCGAGTCCATCCAGAGAGATACCAGAGTTGA
Organism: Picea engelmannii; assembly: GCA_009831015.1. Classification (NCBI taxonomy): domain Eukaryota; kingdom Viridiplantae; phylum Streptophyta; class Pinopsida; order Pinales; family Pinaceae; genus Picea; species Picea engelmannii. The sequence continues at coordinate 8,738 of WSFP011512278.1, read as the reverse complement.
AGAAGAAAAAACAACATTGTTGGAAGGTTCTAAAAGAGAAACACATGATGCTTGTTGGGGCCGATGTCTCCATTGATGAGATTATGGATATGCTAGGGAAAATAGTAGTTGGAAAGTTTTGTGGGAAGATAGTCTCCCTGTATTCCTTACTGAAATGGTTGGAAGATAATTGGTCAAATCTCCTGGGGTATCGTCCAAAGTTTCACACCCTAGCTACAGGTTGGATTTGTTTTAAATTCATATCAAAGCAAGACATGGTGGAGATTTTTAGTAGAGCTTGAGGTTGGGGACCTTTTGGCATGGTTCTCAAAGAGTGGGCAATCTCCTTTGATCCCAACAAAGATTCGATGGCTCCCACAAACGTATGGGCCATTCTCCCCAATCTCCCGATGGTTTTTTGGGAGGAAGCGATCATGGTGTCTGTTAGGAATAAGATTGGGAGATTCATCAATTGCGAACCTGATTGGCAGATGGGTGTGACTACAAATTGAAGTGGACTTAAGGGAAGGCTCATCAAATAAATTGAGTTGCTCCGGGGCAGATTCACCTGGTTGTAGAGGATTGATTATTGGAGGGTGCCTTTTCGGTGTTTTGGCTGCCACAAGGTTGGCCACCTCCAAGCGTAATGTCGAAGACCTCTATCTTATTTTCCCACTTTTCAGTGTACGTGGAAGCGCAAGGTTCTTATGGAGGTGTCTTCCTCCAACACTCAAAATTACAATGCAAGAGTCAATGACAATGAGGATTCCTCTCAGGATAAAGGCATGTCTCCTCCTCTCAATAAGTCCTCGAGTTCGTGTAAGCCATCTAATCCCTCTTTTTTCATTTCGGTTATGTTTTCTTTTGATAAGCAAAAATCATTGGTTCATCCTGTGCTCCTCGATTCTGAAAAAGGGGTTGATTCATTGAGTAAGTCCACTCAGAATTATGGGGATCCTTCCCTTTCAGTCAACTTCCTGAGTCCCCCCCCAATCAGTCTACATTTCCCTCTTCTGCCCCTAGACATATTTCTCCCAAGTCTTGCAATTTCCATCCCTCTTCGTCCTCTCCCTCAAAGGTCTTTTACAGTCGAGGGTTAAAGAAAACCTTGAGGAATTTTTTCACGGGGGTTTGGCAATGGATTAAAATGTGTCTGGTCATGCAAGGTAGAAATATTTTATCTCTCTAGCTCATATTTAGGCTGTCAAAGAAATTAGGAGTGGTAAGTAGGCAACAATAACTCAATCCCTTAGATCAGGGAAATCCCATGGCAAAGTTACCCAATGATAATTTTGTCCTTTAACACTTGCAGGGTGGGGGTCAGGTCCAAATTAAATGCCCTAAAAAGGCTTGTCATGTCTATCATGCTAGATTTCATCCTAATCCAAGAAACTATATGCCGTGATGAGAAAGCAGTAGAGTCCTTTAGGCATTGGCTTAAGGACTAGTCATTTTGTTCTGTAGATTCAGAGGATCTTTTAGAAGGATTGCTTTCAGCTGGGATCCCTAAACTCAAAAACTCAAAGCATTGTCCTCTTCTTTGATCCCTTAGAGTATTGTGGTGGATGTGATGGACTCAATTTTAAACTACACTTTCAAAATAGTCAACATTTATGGTTCTGGAATTATTTGAGTAGCAATGGGCTCCTCTCCACTCAACATCTAATCCTAGGAGGGGACCTGAATTTTACCTTGTCACTAAAAGAATTTTGGGTTGAGCATCCAAGACAAGATCCTTAAGAACGTTTCTTCTATCATTGGATAAAAAAAAAACATTTGATAGATTTGTGCCTTAGAAAATCTCTCAGACTTGGCGCAATGAGTGAAAAGGTCCATCCCTCTTTGCTAAACACCTAGATCATTTTTGTTTATCTGAAGACATGATTGATCTTATGTGGTCCTTCAAGTCCCCAAGCCTACCATTCCTTTTAAATCCAATCATATGTGGCTCAAAGAGGAAGAGTACAAGAATTTGGTTCATTCTTTTTGGAGGCCCTTAGTGGAAAATCAAGAGAGTACCCATATGTTTTAGTTTGTTGAAAAACTAGCCAAGGTTAAAAAAGAATCAATCACCTAGGCCAAGAGTTATAATTCAAGGGAAAAATCCCTTGTGGAAAGTGTAGAAGCCCAAATTGGGGAGCTGCTGATTGAAAATCCAACAACTACTCTCTCTGAAGAGTAGGAATATTCCCTCAGTGAGCTCATGAAAAAAAGAAAATACCTTCTAGATGATGAGGAATCACAGTGGCACTTAAAAAGCAAATTCATTTGGTTGAAGGAAGGTGACAATAATTCAAAAAAATTCCACAAATTCGCAAATCAAAGAAAAATTCAAAATATCATTATGGAAACCAAACACTCTAGTGGGAATCGTGTCTCCTCCTTCAATGGCATCGCGAATGTTGGAAAGGATTTTTTTCCCATCCCTTTTCAGAGACCCCCTTGTGTGTCCAATTGCAAAAATTTTGAAGGTTATAAATCTCTTTCCTAGGTCAATTTCTAAGGAAATGAATGATTCTCTCCAAGAAGAAATCTCAGAAAAGGAGATCTTGACTATTCTCTCTTCTTTTAAGAAGTGTGAAAGCCCTGGGCCAGACAGTTTAACCGTGGAAATTTTTCTAGGGTTTTATTATATGTTAAAAATGGACCTCCTAAAGGTAGTCTTAGAATCACAAAGATTTGGTAAGATTTTGGGTTCATTCAACAATACTTCTATTTTTCTCATTCCAAAAAAGAAATCATTGGAGTCCTTCAAAGTTTTTTGTCCCATCTCCTATTGTAACATCATCTACAAACTCATAACTAATATCCTCAAACCAATCTTAAGTGATTTTATCTCTGAGGAACAATTCAATTTTCTCTTCAAGAGACAAATCCATGATGTAGTCTCTATCACTCAGGAGGCATTACATTCTATCGAGACCGAGAATATCCATGCTCTAGTTTTTAAGCTATACCTTTTCAAATCTTATGAAAGAGTAAAATGGATCTTTATTCACCTAACATTGATTCGTATGGGCATGAATTTAAACTTGGTCAATTGGATCATGGTCTGCATTGAATCATCCTCCTTTGTGGTTTTAATAAATGGATCTCCCTTGTCCTTCTTTTGGTCCTCAAGAGGCATCCATTAGGGATGTTCGATGTCCCTTTTTTAATTTATGGTAGTCGCGGAAGATTTCAACAGGATGTCAAAACAAGCACAAAGGGATGGGATCCTTAAAGGTCTCAAAATCACCTCCTCAGAATTTTTGTCACACCTTGATCTAGGCAGAAATCGGTGCCCACCCACCTATTCCAGTGACTCAAAACAAGGGTTTCCACCTTGGTATTTTTCTATGACTTTTCGGGTCCTAGACTTTCAAGGTCGTTTTGAGGCCCTAAAAAGCGTTTTTTGGGCTTGCCATAGTCACATTGTAGGATTTAGCTAGAGTGTGATGGTAAAATGTGTGTTCCTCGAATATACCTTTCAAACAAGCTATCGTGTGCCCCAAACGAAGATCGTATGCAAAAGTTACGCCCTTGGGAAGTTGACGTACCAACTACCCCCATCAGGGCCCGCAAACCTTTTGGCGTTTCATCTTCCGAGGTTAGGGATTTGGATTTTCTTTATGTTAAAAATGTCTCTAGAGCCTCATTGTAAACATCATCATATTCTTGTGAATGAGGGTAACATCACATCTCTTCTCATAGATAAGTTGCCACCATTCTAGCGAGTCATTCACTATATAATTTTACAGTTTATGTACATTCTCTCATTAATAAAAATTGTGCATTACTGTATTTTTGTGTTTATCACAATACCTATGTATATTTCATTGTTATATCTCCATCTCCATTTCATTCTGAAAATAATATGGAGCATGCCTACTCTTGATGATGTAATTCTATTTGGTACAGTTTCTTTTCAAGATTGTGTAGCTTTGAAAAATATATTGGATGAATTATGTGTTGCTTCTTGAATGCAAATAAACTTGCTCAAATACAATATGTACACTAGTGCTATTCTAGAAGAAAACTTGGTACAACTGGATGTGATCACCCCATTTGTGCGTAAAGAAATTGCGGACAAATTCAAGTACCTTGGATTTATTTTGAAACCAAACTCATATTATTATGACAACTGGTTATGGATAGTCCATAAAATTCAGGCAAGATTAATGAACTGGTCTCACAGATGGATTTCTCGGGGGGGGCAGGCTCATTCTTTTCAAATCAATTTTAAGCAATATTCCAATGTAGTGGGAAAGCATTGCAAAAATCCCAAATGACATTCTCACAAAGATATGAAAGGTTTTTTTCCACTTCCTCTGGTCAGGAAAAAAATATTTGGGAGGAATGCCCTTTCTAAAATGGTCATGTATGGCGATGCCAAAAGAGCTTGGAGGTTGGGGCATTAAAAATATCAACCAATTTTGTAAATCTCTTGTTGCAAAGATGTGTGGAGGTTGACCCACAATTCCATGCTTTAGGGAAGGATCTTAACTTCTAAATACTTGGGAGGTAATACGATCGTGGAATGGTTTAGATCACCAAAAAATACGGGGAATGATAACTCAATGGGTTGGAGAGCCATGGGGGAGGCTTTTCCTCTAGTTGAAAAATGAACAGTATGGTAGGTTGGAAATGGCAAGAGCATAATAATATGTGAAGATCCATGGGTGAAAACGAGTGCTAATTTTAAGCTCTCAAGGGAATTGATTTATGTTTTACACGATCATGTCATATTTTCCTTATAGGATGCAAGCATTATAGGAGGGGATTATTTAGGGAGAAGCTCCTGGAAATCGACTGCCACTCTGGAGCTATCTAGCCTTCACATATCGGGGTTGAATAATTACACAAAGAATTTAATCTCATGCTATATTGAACTCAAGGAGGAGGAAGCATGCTCTTTAGTCTAGGCTAGGAATTATAAATAAGAAATATACACAATCAAGCTAGGATATTTCTCTCAAGCAGAAGATGGCTTTGAAGGAGAAAAAAATGATGGTCGTCATATGTGTGGAAATCACACGCTTCTTTGAAAGTGAAGACGTTGCTATGGATGGCCATTGAAAACAAAATATAAACTTGGGACAATGGGTTAAAACGAGGGTGGGTAGGCCCAAACAGATGTTCCCTCTACAAGATCGAGCTGAAATCTGTGGTGCATCTTTTCTCTTCATGCTAGTGTGCTCAACAAGCCAGTTCATAGGTTTCTAAGTCACTTAAAGGATTAGGACCAACACTTGCTGGTAATTTACTCGAGTGGATTAAATCCTAGAAAGAGGATCCAGGTTCTCAACTTTATTTGTCTCTTCCCTTTTTCTTGGTCTATTTTGTGTGGTGGGCATGAAATGAATGTATTTTTCAAGACAAGTTTATTCCGCCATAAAATTCAACAACTTTAGTTGTTAAATTATCCAGTGAATTTAAGTTCGAGGCAAAAATACAAAAGAAAAAAGCTGTCATCAGTGCATCCATAGACAAGCAAATTCCTTGGGGATATTTTGATAGTGCGTATCAGGGTCACCCGTCTATATAAGGGGTTGGTGTTGTTCTATTTATATCTGATTCTCATTATTTCAAAATTTGATATTGACTAGGCAGAGGGACAAACACAAAAGTTGAACTCTCAACTCTTTGGTCTCTTATGATCTAGGTAACCTCCTTAAATCTGCGAAAAAAATCAAATCCTAGGGGGCTCCAAGGTTGTAGTTGATTGGGTGAATGGAACGAACCAGATGCATGTGTTGAGACTAAAGAATCCAATGGACCAGATCCATTCCTTCCTATCATCCATGGAATGGTTTTCTATCAATCACGTTCCTAGGGATCTTAATTCTTTGTTAGATGAACTCTTTAAAGAAGCTCTTTCATTGGATAAAGGAGCATTCACAATCTAGGAAATTTTTTATGGGCATTTCCAAGATGAGATGAATTTTTGGCTTTAGTTTTTCTTTTTCTTTTGATAGTAATGTTTTGCATAATAGAATGAAGATTTGTTTTGTAATGCATAGATTATGTAAAGAAATGATGAAATGAAGAAAGGTGTATTAGCTTCGGAATGTAAGTAAAGAGAAATGATGTTGGATGGTCTCAAGAGAGACATGAATATGTATATTCACATTTTTGGTGAATATAAAGTTATGAGAATGTAAGTTTTCACAGTTTGACATAATGCAACCAATGTTTCTGGATATATATTGTGTACATAGTTTTTGAAACATCCTGTTAGCACCATGATTTTCATAGCTAAGGTTATAGGTTTGTCAACAATTTGCAAAGTCATGCATGTTAGCACCCATATTGCTTTTATGCCTGGCATCATCTAACATCTCCAAGGGTCAGTTTCAAAAGGAAGCTTTTCATTTATTTGTTCCATTTCCATTTGCAATTGTGCGTTGCAAAATTTTCTACGCGCTGTGCAGAGCACTTCACCACGCAAAGGATTTTGTCATGCAGTGGATGTTGTCGCGCATAAGATGTTGTCACACAGTGGATTTCGTCACGTAGTGGATGCTGTCGCGCATAGGATGTCATCGCGTAGTGGATTTCGTCGCGTAGTGGATTTTATCGCGCAGTGGATTTCGTCGTGCAGTGGATGCTGTCGTGCATAGGATGTTGTCGTGCAGAGTATTTTCCTGCGCACAGGCTATAGGTCGCACTGTGCAAATGATTGGTTTAGTGGTCAACTTCAAGATCACTTTATGACCAACTGGAGAGTAATTTTGAAAATCCCCGAGAAGTTTTTGTTGAGGAAAAAACAAATAATAAAAACCTCTCTCAGATTTGAAAAACGTTTCATATTTTGGGAGATTCAAAGGAATCCTTGAGCCCTATTTTTCAGTTTTCATGATTTCCTGTCCGAGACATGTTTTTGCGACACGTATTCCGACGATATGGAGATAAATTTCAAGAAACCGAGAGAGGTTTTTTTCTTTATAACGAGCTTAAATAAATAAACCTCTCTCATTTTCTAAAAATAGCTTTTTATTAGTGATATATGATGTCATCTTTAACACCTATTTTCCCAGTTTGTTGTGCAATCCGTTGCGTTTTTTGTTGTAGGTTACTGTTGCGTAGTAGACTTGTTGTGCAAAGGTGACAGAGTGTCCAGAAATGCACATGATGAATTATCACAACCATATGGTCGAATTTTGATCATGATCAATGATTGTAAAGAATATTTCGGTTACGATTATGATTTAGCAAAGTCGGGTTTTCTATTTTTAGTAAATCCGTTGAAGTTATTGTTCTCTTTCAAATAAATCAGATCCATGATTCTAGGAGAGAGTAGTTCGATCCTAGCAACCAAGGGTGACATTAGTTTTCTATATATGGGGATCATTTTCATGTAAAAAAGGTTGGTTGACAAAACAATGTAGACAGTGACTATTGATTGCAGTTTTTTGATCCGATTGAAACTTAATGCAAAAGTCCTGAAGCTTTGATGAAAAGATTCTAACGGTGGAAGTCTGATGTATTGTATTCTTTATTTGTGTATGTGTTTTCCTGTGCTCTTTATATTCACATCTGTAATTTTTGTCTAAATCGGAACGTGATTTTGAATCTAGAATTCACTGCGCAATGCTCTAGATTTGCGCCTTTTAGACAAACTGTGCTTCTTCTATGTTAACTCTGAATTTATCCCCAATGGTGCACCGAGTTGCTTCATGTGCTTTTCTCTCGCCACACTCAATGATTTTAAACTGAAAGATTGTTGCTCATTTAGCCTTTATCCTCTCGAGTTCAGTCAATGAGTCATTTGTTTCTATCATTTTTCTTAAATCGACTCCATTGCACAATGGTACTTTCTCTCTTGCTTGTCCTACCATCCATTTTAAAAAAAAAATAAACTTGTCTTATTGTAGAATCTGACCTCTGTGCATTTATTGATGAAATATTTGAGTTATTACCAGTCATTAGATATATGAGAGAGCCCTATTTGGTTTTATAGGTTAGAATACAATCTAAAGTTGGTTGAAACAGTTACCTCGGGGCCTTCTTTGATACAACCCAAAGAAATTACCGAGTGCTAACACGTCCAACGTTTTGGGTGGACACTCCACCCATCATCAGGGACAACCAAAAGCAAGTGCCAGACAATAGTATTTATAGCTTTGAAGAGGAAGATGATCGTTGAGTAAAAACAATTTGGAGAAGAATCGAGCAAGGTCAAACTAGCTGTTGAGATTAAATAGAGTAGGAAAATATTTATGAGGGAGAAAGTGCGAAAACCTAGAGATCAATATAGTCGTTTAAAAAGGGGAAAAATTACTAATATGAATAATATCAAAGATAAATAATAGTTAGATTAATCAATTATGTTAAATATTTATAATAATGTAAAAGAATTAGAAGATAATAAATATATATTAAGTACACTATAATGTAAGAGTGGGATAGGATATAATAAGATGGGTAATGTAAAAATGGTTATAATGTTAATGGAATATAATGAAGAAATAAAGTGTTATGATGTAAAAAGTAATGATGAATATAAAGGAAGGAAATATTGAAAGTATATAATAATAGGGTGTTATGATCTAAAAATAATGATGAAAATAAAGGTAAGAAAGAAGAATAAGAATTGACGACAAAAGACGATCATGGTAAGTTGATACCGTATTCTTAAATAATAATAGGAAATAGAAATGACGAAAATAAAAAAATATAATAATTATGTGTAGAGAAGCAATGAAAAAACACTATCGACTATGATTCCAAACTCTTGGACCTCCTCTCTTCCTCTATGTACAAAATTCTTCCCAAAA
>ML890334.1:5716-18732 GCA_009831015.1 Picea engelmannii | reverse complement strand
AATGTTCTTCAGTGTCTTTTATGAAATTCCTCCAGGTTTCACTACTTGGAAACTCTCAGAAAAGGAGTTATAGGAAAAATGGCATACCTTGTTGAATTCTAGCTTATTCTAGAGAGAGAACTTGTAGAGAGTGCCCTGCACAGAATATTTGTTGTATGGATATGAACATGGTACAAATAATACTAAAGACTATACTTTGACCAATAAATTTGGTCTTACTGAATTTGGATATGTTATGAAGAAGTTATGACATTTTTACCCGAAACACTTGTTTTAGACTAGTTTCAGGACTAGCCACAAACCCTATTTTCCACGGAGCGTAACTCCAAAAATACAACGACCCACAAGATGAAATTTTTATCACAGATACTTGGATATGTTTCCTTAATAGTCTCCATATTTCACTGTCTGAATCATTCGAGAAAAAACTTTATTGCAAAATTGGTGAGATGACTTGTAAATAACATACCTTAGAAAGTATCATCAAAAGAATTTATCCTCCCTTGAATTTTGGCCTTCTTTACTTCACCTTCCCTCTGAAATTCGCCTTAAAAATCCTTTGGTTACCTCAGTCACTTGTATATATTCAATATGATCAAGTGTGTTTAAAATGAGAGATCCTTGTTGTTGGACAGATTGTCATTGATGTCAACAATCGATGTGATGACCTGCTGTTAATGATGAATTACCACAGATGGGATTATCATTGATGTCAACAAAATATCAAGTTAGCAGAAAATGCCATACAGTGTGAAATAGATCGATAGCACAAGATCAAGAGGAGGAGTGAAAAGGAGAAGCGAATAGTATCAAAGATCAAAGCTCAGAAGGAAGAGCGCATTGCACAGTAAATCGGGTAGCAAAAGGAATTCATGATTATTGTTTATCATGATAGGATCAACAATATTCCTATGAATAAATCTCAGGAGGGATAGAATCTTGAAAGAGATCAGAGGAAGGACGAGAATCGATTTAAGCTCAGAAGGGTTGGTGTCGAGTTCAGAGCAAGGAGCCATCAATAATCTCGATGGATGATAGAGATCGCTCGAGAGGATAGGAACTAATTGTCGTAGATCATTTGATCTAGCATAACTATCAGGAGGATAAGCATCAACGTCCATTCCTTTCATGGGAAGGAAATTAGGAAATCGAAAATCACGAGTTGGGAGAATGGAGCAAGCTGCTTCCAGAAATATTGAAACACAAACTCGTGATTCGATCCAGACCATTAGATCAAGGACTAATCTGAGTCGTCAATCAGACAGGAACTGAACTTGTGAAGTTACGTTTTCGCGAATTCATTCTGGATCGTTGGATCACTTTTGAGTGGAAGGATAGGATAAGCGAGGTAAAGAGACTGTGAGTTCGAATAATCGAATACCCGTCATCCGTCGGATCACCGAGGCTATGGACTGTTGATTTGATATGAAGCATTTCGAAGTTTCGTGAGTTTCAAGTGAGGCAACTCATATCAGGATTTCGCGATATGTGAAATCGCAACGCACTATTCTGGCTTGGCCCCTGGTCATAAATGGTGTTCACATTGATGAAGGTTAATGTAGGTGCTAGCAAGTGCTAAGCCCCTGTCAGGATTTCGGAGGTCAGGAGAATAGGGGAGACTCACACACAAAGTCCCGATACATGAAATCGCGAAAAGAGAGGTTTCTATGAAATCTGGATCGTTGAATCACAGGCAGATCTCAGGTCATCGATCTAAGATACCCTTCGAATACTCTCCTAACCGTTAGATCAAGGAAATGAACATGTGTCACATCGGGAGATCTAACTTGACGTCAGCACAAAACTATGACATACCACGTCAGCAGTGTACATCAGCAAGGACATGTGGCACTGTCAGAGAATGACAAGTGTCAAGCTGAAATGACATTTTAGGTATGTGTAAATCATGGTAGCCACTCGGCCAGTGCCATGTCAACAAGTGATGTCAGCAAGTTATGTCACAATGAGAATCCTGAAATTATGACAGACATCCATCTCAATGCATGATTAAGTCATAGTCGTCAATCTACAACAATGGAAGGATAGTGTAAGGATTAAATGCTAACCATTAATCTGGTTCAGATATGTAATGTGAGTCATCCAATCGTTTCGGAGATATCATAATCGGGAGTTTTGAATAGATGGTGAAGTCAGGAAGACTGGAAGGGAAAAGTGTCAAAATTTCGTCAGTCGTCCATTTTACAAGATTGAATCGTAACCGTCGAAGTAGATAAAACGCTCTAGTGCTCGTCTCACCTAACGTGAGGTCACCGCCGCTAGTCATATGCTAAAGAGTTTTAAAGGGATGTCGTTATAGTTGTTAAATCCCATGGTTCTGTATGGCACGATCATATGAAATGGTTTGAAGGGAGCGCCTCATATAGATTTTGTTCGAAAAAGAGTTACACTGGAACAATGCAAAGAATCGATAAGTGATCGAATATGGTTTGTTGGTACACCAAGAACGCAGCAAAAACATGAGTACGATCTTATGAGTCGATCCATGTCTGTGATCAACTCGTGACAAAAAGTGAACCGATACACAGTCATGATTAAAAGAGAGTTAAATCATGAAAACGTGAATAAAGAATAAAAGGGAAAATGATATTAATTAAGGTTAAGATTATCATTTTAAATGAAAAGGTACAATGGTTCAAATAAAGGGACACTATGTTTTAAATTTCACACCAGTTTGAAGATTATATAAACGTGAAAATGTGGTGAGAAGATGGTGTCTCTGTGGTTGAGATAAGAAGATCAAAAACTGAAGCAGATTCCAAGAAGATATCAGAGGAAAGAAAATGTGAATTATAGAGAAGATGAAATCCGGTGATGAGCGTCTTATGATATACCTTTGATCATAAGATATAATTGATTCTATAATGGATCACTATTACTAGAGTTGAATAAACTCTAGTTGGATGGACTGGGTTCTATCAGCAAGCTGGGTCTTGCACCAAGTTGGGTCTTGGCTGAGAGTTGGTGCTCTCTGAGGGGTTGGTGCTCCTTACTTCAGTTGGTGCTGAAACAACAGCTAGTGCTAAAGAAAATCCTCTTTCACATATATTCATATTATTATGTTCATATCAATTATGAAAAATTTTATGCAAACATCTGGTGTCTCTGTGTTCATTGTGATTATGATTTGATTATTATTAATCTATTCAATTGTGTTTTAATGGGTAACTTGAAAGAAGAAAAAGTTAGAATAGTTCACACACTAATTCACCCCCCCCCCTCTTAGTGTCGGCCTTGTGTTCTTCAATTGGTATTAGAGGAAGGTTCCTTCAAAACACAGTTTAAACACTGGAAGGTAGATCCTGAAGAAATGGGTGGACAGATGGTTCTCTATGCAATTGAAGCTCCTTTATTCAATGGAACAGATTATTCCTCATGGAGAGAAAATATGAAATAGTTTATGAAGTCAGAAGGATTTGAAGTTTTGAGTTCAGTAGTAAGCAATCCATGGGACTTAACTACATCAAATAATCTATCCAAAATTACAGTCCAAAGAAGAGCAAGGAATAACAATGAAGTGGCATTGAAGATTCTTCTCAATGGATTATCAGATATAGTCAAGACAAGAATAGGACTATGTACATATGCCAAGGACTTATGGGTGAAGTTAGAAAATATGTATCGAATAAAAAATGAAGACACAGAAGACATTCCTATCAAGGATGAAGATGAAGACTCGGCCAGCAATAAAGTTAAGGACTCTCCACAATATTTCGATTGCAATAGCAGTGATATTGAATCCTCCTCTGCAAGTAAAGAAGAAGACTCAGATACTATAACAGAATGTTCTGTTAGCATTTATCCCATGGAAGAAGAAGAAGAAAAACTAGCAAAGGCCAAAGAAAAGGTTGATTGGAGTCTCTCTGAATACCTCTATCACCATAATGAATCAGACTATAGCTATCTTCAAGACTACACTCAAGAATACCTTGAAAAGAGTCAAAAACATGTCTTGAAAATAAATCAAATGCTTAAGGACAATGATAAAATAATATATGAACAGGACAATCAGTTATAAGAGAAAGAAGAGGAGATTGAGAAGCCGAAGAAAGAAATTAGTCAAGTAAAAGAAAAGGAGAAGGAAGATGATGAGCTTGGAAATAAGAAGCATATCCTGGAAATAAAAGAAAATCTCAAATACAATAAAGAAATCATATCTGAGAAAAAGATTCAGTTAGAAAATAAAGAAGATGAGATCAAAATATTGAAAACAAAAGTTGTTGATCTAACAGAAGAAAATGAAGAGAAAATCAACAGACTGGAAAATGAAATCAGTCAAGCAAAAGAAGAAAAGAAGGAAGATGATGTCTCAAGAAAAAACATTGTAGATCTAAAGGAGCTAAGGGAAAACTATGTCAATCTTAAAATCCAACTTCAAGAAGCCAAAAGGAGAGAAGAGTTAGTAAGGAATCAGTTGGACAAAAAGGAAGAATCTTTTCATGAGCTGGAAGCAGAAGTTGTGAATCTTAGAAAGAAGGTTGAGAAGTTAGACACCCAAAACAAGTTCTTGAACAACTCCATAACCCTGGATCAGATCTTGGATAGTCAGAGATCACCATATGAAAAATCTGGCCTTGGATACAATAAGGAAGAGATCAATACTCCTAAGAAATCTGATGCAGGTCCTTCATTTGTAAAACGTGAAAACAAGTATAACACAAGTCGTTCACTTGTAAAGGATGAAAACAGGTCTAACATAAGTCCTTCATTTGCAAAATATGAAAACAAGTCTAACAAAGTTCCTTCATATGCAAAAAATGAAAGCAGGCATGACTCAGGTTCTTCATGTTCAAGAAATAAAAGCAACACTACAAAATTTAGAAGATCAAATCATGGAATATATCCAGAAGCTATTCATAGACCTCAAAGCAAGTTCATAAGAGAGACGCCTTCATGGATGAATCAAAGAAGGTATGAGAGTGTCTTCAACGATTATTGTTTTCTTGTAATGAATATGGTCATAAATCCTTGGAATGTGGGTGTAACACTCTATTTCCCCCAGTCTGTAAAAATAACTATACTGCCCAAGTATTGTGGCAAACTCAGAAATGTGAATGTGTGATGTGAATGGACCTTGTGAAAAAGGTCAATGAATGTAAATAATATTATGAATATATATATTGCAGGACTACTGAGAGGGGGATGTGCTGAAAAACAGACCACGATGGTTGAAGAAAGGTGGTGGAAGGCACCTGGAATGGTGGCGTTAACTTCCACCGAAACCAATACCGTATTTGGACTTCACTGGCCCGGAGAACCAAGAGCGGCTCACTGGCCCCAAATTAAATGACTCGCCAGGTTGGTAGGTAAATGGATCCTCATGAGTAATGAGGGATGGGGGTGAACCGCCCATCCGTAGAGTCCTCATACCTGACCACCGTGAGGAAGATCATGCCACACGTAACCTCGCCGGAAAGAGAAAAGGTAGGAAGAGTGTGCGATCAGGGGAGAGACGTGAGGGGAAAGAGAAAGAGAGATCGGAAGAACTCTGGAAAAACTATAGATTGAGTGACAGCAGAGAAGAAGGAGAGTAACCTTCGTTCTCGGTCACTGGTGAATAGAGACTCAGTCTCGCAGCATCGTGGTCTCAGCTCGGGGGTGGCTAGTGGTAAATCCATTCAGAGTCGTTGAGCCTACGGTTGGGTGGAAATGAGCACCCCTCTCAGTAGTTGCATCACCTGGTGTTTTTCTGATAAGTGTTATATCTTGTATCTTGAAATTTATATGCTGACATGCATGTTCATAGTCTGTGCAATTATGAATGGTTTCAGTATAAGACTGTCTGCATGGTGTTTTGATCAGAAATGATGGTTGCATGTTTTTATTGGAAAGACCACGTATGGCTTATGTTTATATATATATATATGATGAACTAATACAGATTTTCAAGTCTGCTCTCGGGATATTTGTTTCTGTGTTTGTCCTACCTGATGCCTTGGATAGATTTCCTCACGAAGGCACCCTTTCGAGACCACTCCCTTAGCTTCGAGAAGACCTTCCAGTCTGGTCTTCAAAACCTGGTGTAAATTACCTAAGGACCCGAAGGAGGATGCTATAGTTTAAGTCTTAAACTCTTGCATGAGGGAGAATGGTCCTCGTAGATCCCAACATTTCAACATTTTGGTACCCGGAATACCCAAGGGTGAGTCCCTTTGCACTCGCAATTCTCAAAACCCCGACTTGCGAAATCTTGAATTATTAGCGTGGGGGTAAATTAAGAGTTTTCGGAGTTTCGGCACCCGGAGTATCTAGGTGTGAGTTTTCTTGTACTCGCGAGTCCCGAAACCCCGACCCGCGAAATCCCAAAATGGCAGTGTGTGGTTGAGTTAGGACCTTTCGGTGGTTCGGTACCTAGGTTACCCTTCCTTTTGCTAAATGCATGAACAAGATTCCTTCGGAAGATCTAAGGTCTGTTAGGACCGTTAAATTTTATGAAGGAACATCGGCGTTAATGTCTCGACCCCTTTCTAATATTCGTAAGTAACAAAGAAATCAGGACCGTAGATCCCCAGGGTTCATGGGAGTATCTGGACCATCCATTTATAGGACACGTGGCTTCCGGTAAGTGTTTCGGCGTTTCGGTACCCAAGAAGACAAAGGGGAAGAACCCTGATCATCGCGAGTCATGAAACCCCAATAACCGAAACCCCGAAATAGTTTAAGAAGTGGATGAGATAGGATAGTTCGGCATTTCGGTACCCGACGTACCTAAGAGCGAGTCCCCTTATACTTGCAAGTCTCGAATCTCTGATTTGCGAAATCTCGAAATGATAATAGGACGGAGTAGCTATGAGTTTTCAATGTTCCGGCTCCCGGGAAAACCTAGGAGTGAGACTTCTTGTCATTACCCATCGTGAAATCCCAAAGTATGAGATCCAGAAAAGGTCTAGCGTGGGTAAGCCTTGGTGTTTTCGTGTTTTGGCAACCGGGAAACCCAAGGGTCAGTCTTCTTGTACATGTCAGTCCCGAAATCCCGATGGGTGAAGTTCCGAAAGAACAATATGTGGATAGATTACGAGACTTCGGCACTTCAAAAATCAGAATGCTCAGGGGCATATTTCCTTGTACTCGCATCTCCCGAACTCCCGACTTGCGAAGTCTCGAAATGGCTTAACACAGATGGTATTTTGTGTATCGGCTTTTCGGCACCCGGGATACCTGACGATAAGTTTTTTTATGCTCACTAGTCCTGAAAACCCGGTCTGCAAATTCCCAGAATGGACTGAGCGACACATTTACACAATTATACATACGTTAAGGTTTCGGATTTTCGGCTATCGGGAAACCTAAGTGCGAGACCTTCCGTCGTCGCATATCCCGAAATCCCGATGGCAGAAACCCCGAAACAGGGAAGTATGTTTAGAGTTAGTATTTCAGAGTTCGGCTCCCTGAAGACCCCGATGTGAGACCTCTTGTCATCGCATCCCCCAAACTTCCGACTTGCGAAGTCTCAAAGAAATAGAACATAGAGAAGTGTGATATTTCGGTGTTTCGGCACCCTGGATATCTAGAGGCAAGTGTCTTGTCCTCGCATATTGTGAAATCCCGATAGGCGAAGTTTCGAAATGGATTAGCACAGATGGTTTTGGTGTTTTGGATTTTCGGTGCCCAAGACTCCCAAAGGCCAGTTTTCCTCGTATTCGCTAGCCGCGAAATTTCAATGGATGAAACCCCGAAATAAATAAGGGAATACCTGCTTCGCGACTTCCCGTATCGCGAAAGTCGATAAGTACCCTCCGATAAGGCCTGTGGCCATAACCGCCGATCAGATGAGTGTAGATAAGGGATGGCAGGGTCTGTATCAGGTCCCATAGGGACTCAGGGAATCCTATTCCTCGGAGAAAAGAAGAAAAAGGCTGAAAATTTTTTAATTCCTTAGTGGGTGTGTTACAAATTGGTATCAGAGCATGGTTACAACATTTGGCCTGCTTGGGCTCATGAACGAGTTGCGCAAGAGCTCCATTCGAAACACTCCTAAAAGGAGTAACCCCCTGTCTTAACCTTCTAAATTAAAAAGGTCGAAGTTAAGAATGAAAACCCCTATTGTGTGTATGCATGAGAAAAATATGAATTATGTATTGGTTATAAATAAACATAAAAATTAACTAACAACCAATGTTTGTCTTTTGCACATAAGCGGACGATCAGCCGCAGGAAATTACAGACGTATAAAATGGTGACTCACCATGAAGTGGGGGAAGGCTCCCACAATAGAGACGAAGATTCTGATGAATGGAGGGCAGTAGGGACCCCTCTATATCTAGTCGAGACCGTGAGGAGCCTCATGGTCGAATTACAAAGCTACAAGGCTGACAATGAGAGAATGATGAAAGAACAAGAAAAGCAAACAGAAATTAACGCAGTTTTACTGCAGAGCTTATCTGACCTAGAAAGACAAATGCAGCATGAACCTAAGGTACAAAAACATCTTCATATCAGTGGCCACACTGAGAGGAGCACCTCGAAAAAGGTCCACCCCAGAGGTAAAGGATGAGCGGTGGACAATTCCTCTGAGAAGGAAGCTGGCGATTCGGAGGGATCTTCTAGCAGAAGAACCAGTTCCTATGACTGAAGGAAACAGAAGAAGCAAAATCCTTCCAAAGGTCGTAAATTTGAAGAATTCAGAAAAGCCAAACCACCCTCCTTCAACGATGAAATAAAGAAGGGAGAGGAAGCAGAAGCCTGACTGCTTGGACTAAAGAAATATTTCAGAGTCCATGACTTTTCAGAAAATTTGAAGGCCCGAGTGGCCACCTTCAACTTGAATGGAAAGGCTTCCATTTGGTGGGAATATCTTAAGAATGTGAAAGGGGTTCGCGAAGAGGACCTATCCTATAAGCAATTTGAGAAACACTTATGGAAGAAGTATTTGTCGAAAAAATATTTCGACGAGAAAACCAAAGAGTTTTATAAACTCAAACTGAGACAACTCACTATAGAAGAATATGTCAACAAATTCCTCGATTTGTTGAGGTATGTACCTTATATAATGGTGGAAAAGGCAAAGGTGCAACGCTTCATCAGTGGACTACCTAAGGACTATCGGAATAGAATTGAATTTGATGATCCAAAGACTCTAGAAGGCATTATTCGAAAGGCAACATATTGTCATGAATAGTTTGGGCATCGAGCAGAACCTCGCGAAGGATGGAAACAGAAGAATAGTTCAAGATTTCAGAAAAAGGGGATTAAATTCCCAAGATTTAAGAACTATAAGAAGAATCCAAGAATGAGCTTCCCAACTTGGAGTATGCACCAGCAGAATTTTCCCTCCTTGAGCGGAAATAAAACTTCTGGACCCATATCAGTGAAGACTGATAACCCAAAGAGAGAACCTTTGAAATGTTGGGGTTGTGGGGAAGAACATCTATTGAGAGATTGTCCACACCGACAACAGAATAGTCGGAGGATTTATAACATCCAAGAAGCTACCACCATCAATGATGTGGCCATGAGTGTGCCGCAAATTTATGTAGCCTTGGATAATAACTAGGCTGACCACCAAGCTTCAGTGGTGGAAATAGAAGGTATGATTTCCAACCATCTAGTGTCTGTTTTGATTGACCCTGGTTCAAATTTGAGTTATATATCCCCTAAAGTTGTTGATAAGTGTAAACTACAGCCACAAAAACATACCAAGCCATGGTTGGTACAGTTAGCCATTGGCACCAAAATAAGGGTAGCAGAGGTTATACCAGCCTGCCAATTGATGTTGGGTAAATTCCCCACCCAAGCAACCCTTAAATTACTACCCTTGGGATTGTATGATCTGTTGATTAGTATGGATTGGCTAGCCACCCATAAAGCCAGATTGGACTGTTACCATAAAACCTTAGAATGTGTAAGTAAAGAAGGGAAAAAGATAACCCTTCAAGGGATCTGAAAACCTGTCTTAGTAAGACAAATATCAGCTCTGCAAATGAGAAAGTATTGCCGAAAGGGATGTCCCCTATATGCAATACAGGTGTTGAAAACAATTGAAGGTGACAAACCAAGCCTTAACGACCACCCTATCCTGAGAGAATACAGAGATGTGTTTCCGGAAGAGGTACCGGGTCTACCTCCAAGAAGGTACATAGACTTCTCGATAGAACTTGCACCAGGAGAGATTTCGGTGTCTAGGACACCCTACTGGATGAGCACACCTGAGTTAGTTGAACTCAAGTTGCAATTAAAAGAAATGATGGATAAGGGCTATATTTGACCGAGCGTGTCTCCATGGGGAGCACCAGTCCTATTTGTGAAAAAGAAGGATAGTACTTTTAGACTCTGTATAGATTATAGGAAACTCAATAAGGTAATCATAAAGAACAAGTACCCCTTGCCTAGGATCGATGACCTGTTCGATCAATTGGGGGGTGTGTCTATTTTCTCAAAGATTGACTTGAGGTCGGGATACCATCAAGTCCGAATTAAGGGTGAAGACATCCATAAAACTGCCTTCCAAACATAGTATGGTCACTATGAGTTCGTGGTACTGCCATTTGGGTTAACCAATGCCCCTGCCACTTTTATGTGCTTGATGAAAAATATATTCAGCAAATTCCTAGACAAATGTGTGTTGGTTTTTATTGACGATATATTAATTTACTCCAAGAACAGAAAAGAGCATGAAGAGCATCTTAGACTTGTGTTGCAAGTGCTAAGAGAACATCAGCTCTATGCCAAATTCAGGAAATGTGAATTCTTCCAGAAGCAAATACATTACTTAGGCCATGTTCTATCTGAAGAAGGAATAGCAATAGACCATGACAAAATCAGGTCTATCATGGAATGGCCTACCCCAAAGGATGTTTCGGATATCATATCCTTTATGGGATTAGCAGGATACTATAGGATATTTATAAAAGGATTCTCCAAGATTGGTTGTCCAATCACTGCCCTCCAGAAGAAGGGGATAAAATTCCTGTGGACACATAAATGTGAAGAAAGATTTCAAACCCTGAAACGTCTACTGACCCATGCACCCGTGCTGAAGATCGTCGATCCCGAAGCTGACTTCCTCGTGTGCATAGATGTCTGTAAGGAAGGGCTCAGAGGAGTCCTTATGCAGGGAGGAAGTGTGGTCTGCTATGAATCCAAAAAATTGAATGAGCACGAAGTCAACTATGTGACCCATGATCTAGAGCTAGCTGCCATAGTGCATGCCTTGAAAATGTGGAGGCATTACCTCCTGGGAAGAAAATTTGTACTTATGACAGATCACTGTGGATTGCTATATATGTTTGACCAACCAAAGCTCAATGCCAGACAAGCTAGGTGGATGGCCCTCCTCAGCGAGTTTGATTTCGAAATCAAACACATTAAAGGAAAAGAAAATAGGGTGGCGGACGCTCTTAGCCGAAGTATGAAAACAATTCACCTGGCCGCGGTGAGTACCTGGGAGATGGATGTCAAAGAAAGAGTTAGAAATGCACAAGGAACGGATCCATTCTTCCAGACCGTGACCTCATACCTGCAGCAAGAACCCACAGGGATAAAGTATGGAGACTACCAGATGATGGAAGGAGGTCTACTCACTTACTGAAGCAGATTGTACATTCCAGATTGTGACAACTTGAGGAGGTTCATACTGGATGAACTACATAAAAGACCCTATATCGGTCATCCAGGATACCAAAAGATGATCATGGCCACCAGGAAACAATTCTATTGGCCTGGGTTGAAGAAAGACATAGTTGAGTACCTAGCCAAATGTATAGAATGCCAACGAGTAAAAGCAGAACACCAACACCCAGCGGGATTATTACAACCTCTACCAATCCCCGAATGGAAATGGGAAACCATCTCCATGGATTTCATCACTGGATTACCAACCTCGACCAAACAGAATGACGCCATCATGGTAGTGGTGGATAAATTGAGCAATTCTACTCACTTTATCCCCGTCAAGTCAACTTGCAAGGCAATAGACATCGCTCAGGTATTCATGAAGGAGATATTAAGACTGCATGGTATGACGAAAGAGATCGTGTCTGACAGAGACACGAAATTTACTTCCAACTTTTGGAAGTCACGGATGGTTGGTTTAGAGACTAAGTTGTTGTTTAGCACCGCCTATCACCCTCAAACTGACGGACAGACAGAAAGAGTGAACCAAATACTAGAAGATATGTTAAGGATGCATGTAATGCATCAACCCAAGAAGTGGGAAGATTACCTGCCACTGGTAGAATTCACCTACAACAACGGCTACCGAGCATCCTTAAAGATGAGTCCCTTTGAAGTCCTCTATGGTAGGCCATGTAACACTCCAATTAGCTGGAGTAATCCCATAAATAGGATTTCTTATGGACCCGACATGTTGAAAGAAATGGAACAGCAAGTGACTCAGATAAAACAAAACTTGAAGGTCGCTCAGAACCGAGAGAAAAGTTATGCCGACCAAAAGAGAATTCCAAGAGAGTTCAAAACGGGAGATCATGTATATCTCAGAGTTAGGCCCAGGAAAAGTTCCCTGAAAATGGGATCTTGTGCCAAGTTAGCACCTCGGTATTGTGGACCCTTTGAGGTTCTAGATAGAGTGGGACCTGTAGCCTATAGGCTAGCACTTCCTCCCACAATAAAAGCACATAATGTTTTCCATGTTTCATTATTGAAGAAATATGTACATGATGCTAACCATATAATTGACTGGTATGTGATCCAGGTGGAACCAAAGGGAGAATTTCTACCAGAACCTCAATGCATACTAGACAGAAAGGAAACCCCGCTCTGGAACCGAACCATTGCATAGTTCAAGGTGCAGTGGAAACATTTTGGCCCAGATGAGGCTACATGGGAAATGGAGGATGCCATGAAACAAGCATATCCGATTTTGTTTACATCTGTACATGCATGTCAAGTTGATAGATAGAACATCGAGGATGATGTTCCTTTAAGGGGGAGGGAATTGTAACACCCTATTTCCCCCAGTCTGTAAAAATAACTATACTGCCCAAGTATTGTGGCAAACTCAGAAATGTGAATGTGTGATGTGAATGGACCTTGTGAAAAAG
>WSFP011512271.1:0-13017 GCA_009831015.1 Picea engelmannii | reverse complement strand
TAAATGTTTCTGCATTTTTTTAAACCATTTCGCCCAGATTTAGAGTTCCCTCATGAAATTTTTTTTCCCTTGATGGAATCAGTCCTTGTGTATTTCCATTTTGTGCTACTCTTAATGGATCGCTCCCTACATCAAGATTTGTTGTTAAAAAATTTCCCTCAACAATTGCTTACGATTTAGTGAAATTTTGTTACTGGTGATGGCCATAACAACACACAGATTTTTCTTATTAATTCTTCAGACCTTGGCCTCTTTCCTTTTTACAATTATCTACTTGATATTACATGCATGACTATCATAGATTTCTCTCTCTCTCTTTCTCTCTCTCTCTCTCTCTCTCTCTCTCCCTCTCCCTCTCTCTCTCTCTCTCTATATATATATATATATATATATATAGAGAGAGAGAGAGAGAGAGTTTTATATAGTGCAGCCAATGCTCTATTGGGTTGGGCCCAAGATTGTCTAAACCCTGTTGTTGGACCCTATAATACGGAAATCAGTATTCTGAATGATATCTATTTCTGGAAAAAAAACTCTCTCTCAATACATCTCAGTTGTTATCACATGTTATTTTTCCCTTTTTTGGCCAAGTTTGGTTCCTGGAAAATCTCCAGAATGGTTGAAAAACACTAAGCATAATTTTAAATCAGAGGTGTGTTTTTGGAAGAAACATAGAGATTTGGTTTTATAGCCAAATTTGGCATTTTCAAGGCCATTTTGGCTCTTGGGTTTATGACAGGTCCCAAATATCTTTTTGGAAAAATCTTAGCCTGAAGGCAAACTCCTAGCACTCGAGCATTTGTTTAGCACGCCACATCATGCAACACACAAGTGCCAAACTTCCAAGTGGCTATCCTTTGGCTCATATCATAAATTATACAAGTTCAAACCCCATGCTCAGATGCCAGAATGATTTCACAGCTGTCAAAATCCAACCCCAGGTGCCATCACCAACCAAAGGAGAATGTTTTTGAAATCCAAGTTCCAAGATAAATGATGAAGAGCACCAAACTGAGTTAAAATATACCAGCTGTCAGAAAATATAATATGGTCGTTGCTACACAAATCGATGTTTTCATGCCTATGTGGAATGATGCAAGATGTATTCAAAAGAAACAAGATGTAAAATTTCCAAATGTTGAAAGAGCTTAGTCTGAATCCATATGACAAGATTCATCTCTGCAAGTATAACAATTTTAATGGACATGATTATGTTATGCATGTGATTTATTTGGAAGGAAACAATTGCCCGTGTAACTAGTGGAATGAAGGTTAAAGATGATAGAGATAAATTTTCATCCGATGCTGCTATGCTTGTTGCACAAGATGTTGCACAGAGATGCGAGGAACTGGGAATAATTGCTTAACACATTAAGCTCCGTGCCACAGGAGGAAATAAGACAAATACCCCTGGACCTGGAGCATAATCGTCTTTTCATGTTCTCGCTCGATAGGGGATGAATATTGGTCACATAGAGGATGCAACCCCAATTCCAATAGGAAACACCAGGAGAAAAGGTGGACGACGAGGAAGAAGGCTATCATTCCTTTTTTGTTTTGGAAGTTATTGTTTTTTGGTATCTTAATATTTTCTGTCTTAAATATGAGATTTATAGGGAACTATGTTTTCAAGTTAAACATCAGCACATCACATGTTTTGGGAGATGCGGAGTACATTACCTAAAATTTTGATGATTAATCTTTTTGAATAATGGGAGAATCAACATGACAAGTGTCACAAACCAACGCCTCTTGGTTGATGTCAATAAGTTTTCAAGCTAGGTATTGAGTTCGTCTCTTCTAAATTTTGAGGCAATATTCATATGGAGAGCGTTGGAGGTAATGTGAAGCATAAAGATGTCAAGTTCAACCAGCGATCACAGGTGCACCATCAAGGGCTCAGTGAATGTCTAAGCTGTCAGCGCCTCCAAATGCCCTCTTCAAGGAACAAAGTGCTAAGTGACTTATTTCTTTGTAGTGTCAAGAGGGATCATCTTGTTTGAGCTAGAAAACATAGTCAAGGATCAAGTGTTTGATATTGAGATCCTAACCATAGACAGAGCTAGAATTGACAACTCATACCAAGCATCCAAGTGTTCAAAGGCCAAGATTTTGAGTGTGATATCTTATGTCACTTGGAGAAATGTCGATGAGAATTCAACCCCTCAAGTATCTCTTGAAGAACCCATCTCTGAACTTTGTATCTCTTTCAAGGCTTTTAACAGAAACCATTAGAGACCATCTCCAAATGTTTTAGAATATTTGTTGGAAGACAAATGGCACAAAATAAGCAAAGGATAAGCTCCATATTTGAAGGTAGCCAATAAGAGAAAAGTCTAACACATAGCAGTAAGGAGGTTCTAGAGTTGAAAATGTTGGAAAAATATGGAAAACAGATTCACATCTTCATGCAACTCTAGGCAATCAAAGAAATCCAAATATATAGGTGGCAGGTCGACTCCAGATCCAAATTTTTCAGGGTTTCAATCAGTGATAATTCAATGGAAGAACATATTACCTAACATTAGAGATATAAAGGTACATATTCCAGATTTCTAGGCATAATGTTAGTGGTGGACTATCCCTATGTTTTAGGTATCAATAAATCATAATCAACAACTAGCAGCTTCTCTCCACAATTCCAGGATAAGATCATGGCACTATTGGCAATTGTATCATCTCAAATCTATCCAAATGCATAAGTGATAACTATGAAGGCTTTGACTCCAATATTTGGCATTCAAGATCTGTTGACAATAGAAAAAGGAGATTTAACTATACCAAATGTTCAACAATTTGACACATAGTGTAACAAATTTGATTTCAGTTTATTTAAATTGATTTTTCCTTCCAACAAAGGAGGGATATTTTGGAACTGTTTTGGTTATTTAAGAAAGTGTTTTTTGTAAAGAAATGGGGGGCCCTTTTTTGTCAGTTGGAGACATGTTGGGAGCCAAGTGAGATATGGTGTAATATTTTCAAGATCAACTAGTAATAGAGAAGTGCATTTACAGGATTCTTGTGTAGGAGCGTTGGTGGAGTGTTCCTTTTCTGTTTTCAATTATCTTCTTGCTATCATTCATGCACTTTCATTTCTTATTATTGAAAGAAAGTAATGGAGAAGAATTTATGTATATATACTCTTTGTCCAAATTTTCAATAATCTATATGTTATTCATCTGAAGATTTACAAAGGAATTCTTAATTGCTCCTATGTTCAGTGTATCTCTCCCTTTTCACCCCATTCATCCGCACTAAATATAAGATGATCCAACATTTTTTACTATCTTTCCCTGTGGAGACATTTACATCTAGATTTGAGTTCATCCTTACCTTATAAACATGCCCCATAGCCCGAACCCATAGCCCAATGGTGATCTGAGCAACTTATCAACCAAACCCTCATCTAAACATTTCAAAAACCCCAACCCCATACTTTCATAGTTAGCCTAACATATATCCCATACAAACAAAGTCATATATAATATAGAGATCCCTCTCTAAGTCTTGGAGGGCTAGATCGAGGACTCCAAGTGGTTTGATGTTACCTCTGTAATTGCCTCCACAGCCTTGGGAAAATTATAGAGTGATAACATAGTGGCGACCATACTGGGGAACAAGCTTTCGAGTTCTCCAGAAATATATATCAAGTTCATATTTGACTTCTGATGGTGAACATAAGCCAAACACAGGAAGGATGTACCATTCACCTGGAGACTCCATTGTTCAATATCCTGAGATTCAAAGTTCAGAGCAACTTCACTGCCAAAGAATCCAGATTTCATAGAATTGATGGTGACCCAATATGACGGGGTATGTTGCAAAACTTTTATCTAGTGAAATATTACAAACTTTGAGGGATGAGTTAGCAGAATTTCAGATTGATGAGAATTTCTTAAAAGAAGTATTTCTTTGTTTGAAATCCATCTGATTCACACCTGAAGGTAAAAGTTGTTTTCTTCGTTTAGTTGCTGAAATATTAGAAAATGAATTTGAACTATTAGATGTTCAATTTGAGTCATATGATTTCCAAGATCCTAAACAATTCTTGGAAAGTATTCCTCCTCCAAAAAGAGAGGAAATTGTTATACCACTTGACTTGCAAATAGAGGAAGGATATGGTTGTGCGCCTAATTTTGTAGAGTTGGAATCAAGGATCAGCCTTGATGAAGGAATTGAAGAGGTTATCCAAGATCAACTTGTCATGGAGAGCATAAAAGGTATATCAATAACTTATGAATTTATCGATCCTGTAGTTGATTATATGAATAATTTTTCCGATCTCATTGTACACATTCATCTACAATTTCCATTACACTACACACCTTGGGTTTTTCGAACAGAAGGTCAATTTGTTTTTCTAATTTTTTTAATAAACAGTCAAGAAGTCAATGTATATAATCAGTTGCTTGATTGGATGCATTGGCACTATTGTGTCATTTAGAAAAATGAAATTATCAGTAGATTAGAGTAGGTGGGAGTGCGCCAATAAGCTCAACAAGATGAGCACTTCCTTCAGTTCAATTTTTCATAGTTTTATGTTCAGTTTGGTTTGTAGCCCTCAGGTTTGGAATAGGTACAAGAAATGGTCATATCTTTCAGTATGGGAACAATCCAATGGATGAGATAGCTCATCTGCACAATCAGAGTTCCTAATTTCTTGACACCTCATGCTGAGCTGCCATCCCCAGGTGGAGCCTATGTTAGGACCCTATAATAGGGAAATCAGTATTCTAACTGATATCTATTTCTGGCAGAAAACTCTCTCTCACCTACCCTATATCACATGCTATTTTTCCCTTTTTTGGCCAAGTTTGCTTCCTGGAAAATCTCCAAAATGGTTGAAAAACACTGAGCATAATTTTAAATCAGAGGTGTGTTTCTGACCAATTTATAGCCAAATTTGGCATTTTCGAGGCCATTTTGGCTCTTGGGTTTATGAAAGGTATCGAGTTTATGATAGGTCCCAAATGTCTTTTTGGAAAAATCTTAGCCCGAAGGAAAACTCCTAGCACCCAAGTATTTGTTTAGCACGCCACATCATGCAACACACAAGTGCCAAAATTCCAAGTCGCTATCCTTCGGCTCATATCATCGAGTATACAAGTTCAAACCCCATGTGTAGATTTCAAAATGATTTCACAGCTATCAAAATACAACCCCAGGTGCCATCACCAACCAAAGGAGAATTTTTTTTAACACCAAGTGCCAAGTCAAATGATGAAGAGCACCAAATCGAGCTAAATTCCACCAGCTATCAGAAAATCTAATATGGTCGTTGCTACACAAATCAATGGTTTTATGCCTATGTGGAATGATGCAATATGTATTTGAAAGAAACAAGGCATAAAAATTCCAAATTTTGAAAGAGCTTAGTCCGAATCCATATGACAAGATTCATCTCTGCAGGTATAACAATTTTAATGGACATGATTATGTTATGTGTGTGATTTATCTAGAAGGAAACAATTGCTTGTGTAACTGGTCGCATGAAGGTTAAAGATGATAGAGATGAATTTTCACGCTATGCTGCTATGCTTGCTACACAAGATGTTGCATAGAGATGCAAGGAACTGGGAATAACTACTAACACATTAAGCTTCGTGCCACAAGAGGAAATAAGACAAAGACTCCTGGACCTGGAGCACAATCTGCTTTTTGTGTTCTCGCTCGCCAGGGGATGAAGATTGGTCGCATAGAGGATGTGACCCCAATTCCAACAGATAGCACCAGGAGAAAAGGTGGATGACGAGGAAGAAGGCTATGATTCCTTTTTTGTTTTGGAAGTTATTGTTTTTTGGTAGCTTAATATTTTCTATCTGAAATATGAGATTTATAGGGCACTATATTTTCAAGTTAAACGTCAGTACATCACATGTTTTGGGAAATGAGGATTACATTACCTAAATTTTTGATGATTAATCTTTTTGAATAATGGGAGAATCGACAACACAAGTGTCAAAAACTAGTGCCTCTTGGTTGATGTCAATAATTTTTCAAACCAGGTATCGAGTTCATCTCTTCTAAATTTTGAAGAAGTATTCATATGGAGAGCATTGGAGGTAATGTGAAGCATAAATATGTCAAGTTCAAGTAGCGCTCACAGGTGCACCATCAAGGGCTTGCTGAATGTCTGAGCTGTCGGCGCCTCCAAATTCCCTGTTCAAGGAACAAAGTGCTAAGTGACTAATTTCTTTGTAGTGTCAAGAGGGATCATCTTGTTTTATCTAGAAACATAGTCAAGGCTCAAGTGTTTGATATCGAGATACTAACCAAAGACAGAGCTAGAATTGACAACTCATACCAAGCATCCAAGTGTTCAAAGGCCAAGATTTCGAGTGTGAGATCTTATGTCACTTGGAGAAATGTCGATGAGAATTTGACCCCTCAAGTCTCTCTTGAAGAACCCATCTTTGAAATTTGCAGCTCTTTCAAGGATTTTAACAGAAACCATTAGAGACCATCTCTAGATGTTTTAGAATATTTTTTGGAAGACAAATGGCATAGAATGAGCAAAGGATAAACTTCATATTTGAAGGTAGCCAATAAGAGAAAAGTTGAACACATAGCAGTATGGAGATTCCAGATTTGAAAATGTTGGCAAAATATGGAAAACAGATTCACATCTTTAGGCAACTCTAGTTAGTCAAAGAAATCCAAATATATAGGTGGCGGGTCGACTCCAGATCCAAATTTTTAGGGTTTCAATTAGCGATAATTCGATGGAAGAACATATTACCTAACATCAGAGATATAAAGGTACATATTCCAGATTTCTAGGCATAATGTTAGTGATGGAGTATCCCTACCTTTTAGGTATCAATAAAGAAAAATCAACAACTGACAGCTTCTCTCCACAATTCGAGGATAAGATCATGGCACTACTGGAAATTTTATGAACTCAAATCTATCCAAATGCATAAGTGATAACTACGAAGGCTTTGACTCAAATATTTGGCATTCAAGATCTGTTGACAGTAGAAAAAGGAGATTTAACTATACCAAATGTTCAACAATTCGACACATAGTGTAACAAATTTGATTTCAGTTTATTTAAATTGATGTTTCCTTCCAACAAAGGAGGGATATTTTGGAACTGTTTTGGTTATTTAAGCAAGTGTTTTTTGTAAAGAAATGGGGGGCCCTTTTTGGTCAACTGGAGACCTTTTGGGAGCCGAGTGAACTATGGTTTAGTATTTTCAAGATCAACCAGTAATAGAGAAGTGCATTTACATGATTCTTGTGTAGGAGCATTGGTGGTGTGTTCCTTTTATGTTTTCAGTTATCTTCTTGCTATCATTCATGCACTTTCATTTCTTGTTATTGAAAGAAAGTAATGGATAAGAATTTATGTATGCATACTCTTTGTCCAATTTTTCAATAATCTATATGTTATTGATTTGAAGATTTACAAAGGAATTCTTAATTGCTCCTCTGTTCAATGGATCTCTCCCTTTTCACCCCATTCATCTGCACTAAATCTAAGACGATCCAACAATTTTTACTATCCTTCCCTGTGGAGACATTTACTTCTAGATATGATCTGATCCTTACCTTATAAACAAACCCCATAGCCCAATGGTGATCTGAGCAACTTATCAACCAAACCCTCATCTAAACATTTCAAAAACCCCAACCCCATACTTTCATAGCTAGCCTAACATCTATCCCATACAAAAAAAAGTTAAATCTAATAGAGAGATCCCTCTCTGAGTCTTGGAGGGCTAGATCCAGGACTCCAAGTGGTTTGATGTTACCTCTGTAATTGCCCCCACAACCTTGGGAAAATTACAAAGTGATAACACCTACCTTTATGGAGAATCTTCCCCACCACCTCTTCCTTATTGGTCTTGGATCTTTTCATTTTGTTATCATTTATTATTATTATCCTTTTTAGTTCTTGTTCACATTTTGAGGTGATTTTCACAATGATGGATTATTGCTAACCATTTTTTGTACATGAAGAAATATCGTACTCTATATCATGTATATAGTAGAGGTTAGTTAAGCTCATTATGTTATGTGTGTGGAATTGAAAAATAGTGAAAAATTACCATTCTATCAAAGGAAATCATTTCATCCATTGTGGCCTTTTATCCTATTTAAATCAATAAATACAATGGAGACAACCTTTTAGATTTTTCACATTTCCAATTTGTCAATTTGATTGGAGATAATAACAAGGGTTCTAAGTCACTTGAGTATCCCAACAAAAACAATTGGACCTCTCTCACATATTGCGGTTATTTAAGTTTTTAAAGTGTTTCCATGAGTGTTTCAATGACTATGCTTCTTGAAAAATATTGGTGTTTGAGGGATGGAGTATATAGATCTCTAGCTCTGTTAAAAATAAAGTTGATTACTGTTGCACCATTTATTATGTTGATGTATGATTCTTTTAATTTTGTTTACTCTTTCATCAATTGTTTGTTGATGTGTAAATGATTAAGTGAATGAATTAATTGTGCACATCGAAGGATGTTTATTTTTGTTTAACCAGTAATTAGGTCATGCGCACACCTTGAAAATAATGTTGATTATCATTGAATTCAATGATGGATTAACCGTGCGCCTTGAAGTAAAGTAGATGTCTTCTTTTACGCCTTGAAAATAAAATAAAGTTGATTACATTGTGCATTAACGTATGTCGTTGAATGATTGATTTAGTAATTAAATTATCTTGTGCCATGGAATTTATGTGATGCGTGATTGGTTATTAGAACACTATTGTGTCATTGATTATCATTGATGTTGTTGGTATAGCTAGTTGGCTTTCGATTTGATCGTGTTGGTGGGATTTAGAAACCTCCTTGTTCCTCGGAACAATCATCAACCATGAGACATTAAGTGGTCAAAATTAATCAGATTAATCCTGGGCTTGATTGTTACTTATGGGTCTTGGAGGTCCTAACCTTGAAGGGTAGGTTGGGCAGGTAGTATCTTTATGTCATCTTTATGTTATCTTTATGTTATCTTTATGTTATCCTTACGTTATCTTATGTTATATTTATGTGATGAGTTGAGCGATTAAAAGTATTGATTATTCCAATTGATCGTGATGAGTTGGTCTTGTGTCACTATTTATGACGCTTGTTGATTATGTGTCGTTATCTAAATGTGATGATCTATTGATTATTTTTCGTTACTAATTATGTTGATACGTTGGTTGCGACGTTAATTGATTATGATGATGAGATTCTTGTAATTATTTTAGTTATGATGTCATTTGATTATGCGTTGTTGAATTATGTATTGATGTTAATTTCCTAATGCTTAAAAAAATTACCCATTGTTCTTCTCTTTTCCTAGTCGTAACGGAGGGGCCATTACAATATCTCAATAAAAAAAAATTGAAAAATAGTCAATAGAAAGCTAACAAAAATATTGACAAGTTTTGTTTTTACTATAAAGTGAAATTATAAGTAAAAAGTGTACTTTTCTTTACCGGAAGTTGAAGAATTTGTGAAAATCTAATTTTTTTTCTCAAAAAACAAGGAAAATAGACACTCACATTCATGATCCCTCTATTCATAGTTTCAAGTTGACATTTACATTGAGAAATTGATAATTAAATTGTAATCATTATTATTCATATTTGGTAGTCTTTCATTCATCATTGATCTCCTCAAATGCATTAGTTTTTTGTTTTCTCCTTGATGATGGACCTTGCATCAAAGGTCATAAACGTTGGATTAAAAAAGGCAAAATCAAGTTCTCCTTTCCCTTGTTTGTAACTATCTAACTGCGAAATAAATTAACAAAAACAAGCTTGTATCCCACAAGATCTTAACACTAGAATGATTTTACTCCTTATGGTTTGAAAACCTTATCTATGTTACATCACACAAATATATGGCAAGACAACTCCAGCGCTAGCCACCAAATCCACACACCCATCGTAGGGTTTGAATCCTAAAACCTTAGGTATTCCATTCTTTCATCATCAGAAGCACCAATACCTCCACAAATCATCAAGAATACAAGAAATCTATGATATATCCCTAGCCTTACATCCAAAATGGACAAGGATGAAAGACAATACATGGAACTTGTTCCACTCTCCATGCCTTCCACTTTGCTAGAATCTCTAATATACAATACAATCCATAAGAATGATCATCATCTTCAATACCATTTTTCTTCTCTAGGGTTTACGTATACAGAAAAATCCCTAGCATCACGCAAGTAAATCATAGCATAACATAAGATAAATCTCTCAATGAACATCCAAGACATATCTCTTTATCCCTATCTTCTCCTAGGGTTTCCTCATGAACATTATCATCTAGCTCCTAGAGATTACTCATGAGATCTAATATCTCCTTGAGATAAGTATAAAGAAGAGTGCAATTATGATAATCAATGAATAGAATATATCTCTCCACATTTATATTTAAAATTAGGTGAGGGAGGCTAAGCTAAAATAAGGAAATATTTCCCTACTAGTAACCAACAAGGTAACCCCACATGGAGAACCCTACATATAAGGATGCATATGTGTGAAACTAGGGTTTATCCAATCCCAAAAGTGAAACACACCCCATATGATCTTGGGATCAATGTCCATCCTCAGATATGGTGTACTCTCTAACAAGATGTTATTGCAATACTTCATCTTCCATGGTGGTTTCCTATCCAATTTTCTTCATACAAGACATTCCTCCTCTAACTATGTGCCACATTCCATGTCATGTGCACAATTCTACTGTCATGTATGCAAATGCAGTTACAAAGCTTCAATGCTCTACCTCAACATATTTGTCCTAGTCAATTATCAACCTCCAATAAGTACAATCCTCAACCCTAGCATCCTCAAGCTAATTTTCCAACCTCCATATAGTGTTTCACATGGTCCCAAGCTCCAAGGGCTAAGTTCCCTCCTCCAAGAGGCCAACTCTCATCCTCCTAGGTAGGTATCTCTCTGATTAAGTGATTGAATCCCCCATTATGTGCACCTAATGGGTTATTTTACATGCTCATTAAGGTAACAACCTCTTAGGTAATGGTGCCATGCCATTACTATAACCAAGGTCAAACAAACACTCAAAATAAGAAAAACATATGTCCATGAAGCATCACCAAAGGGATATAAGACCTAGTGTTCTCCTAGAAAGGTGAAAACACCTTTGGAGTGACCCCAAAAGCTACAAAATCTAAAGAAATAGATTATAAAGAGATATGACAAGCTAAAACAATAAATACCACATAAGTTCAGGAAATAGATCATCACAAGAATGTATGCACTAAAGGATGAGAAGAAACAAAGAATGAATGTGCTATTAAAACTCATTCAATAACCAAAAAATGAACCAAACACAAATATCACTAATCCACATTTGAGTATATCCACACATGGATTAACAATCATTACGCTACATTCTTACACAAGTCAACAAATATATATCTGATGATGGTAGAGCTAGAATTATCAAAATTTGATGAAAAGTAAAGAGAACGTGTGGCCTACATTAATGAAGATAAATAGTACTTTGAAATACCAAATATTCAGTACAATGAAAAAAAATCAAGAACGCCTCCTTGCAAGTTGATGGCATTGAATACAGTTAATACATGTGGTGGAATTTCTCAACTAGAATCTATAGTTTAGATATAATAAAAAATGATTCTTTAAGAGTGTGTTGGGGATTTTATTGCATTGGTGAGAAAAACCCTTCGTTAAGTTAGATTATAACCTAAAAAATACACAATTGTTATTTTTCAGACAAGAGCAAGAGTATTACCATAGAAAAATAAAACAAAAAATCATGCATGCAAGTAAACTACAAATTTATCCACAAGAATGTCATTTAAACACTAGAAATTGGAGGGTAAAAACAACACTCATATATTAATACAATCAAAAAGAATAAAATGAGTAACAACAACTAGGGGGAATGGTTGGATGCAAATGGGATCCAATACTCTTCTTGGGATGGGTCCTTCTACCTTTTGAAAACTGACTTTGATAATGGTGAATGGCGAAGTTTTTGTTCTAAGAGGAAAGAAAACAAAACATCATGAGGGAAATGGATGGTAGAGATTATCATATCCAATATCATTCCTCAAGAAAAACCTTGCAATTATTCTCTTGTTCAAATGTCACCCCTGCATTTAGAGGGAAATTTTTAATTGCATGAGGAACTAGGTTGAATATGACAAATATTTATTCCAAATGGTCTCCTAATGCTTGAAATAGGCTTTGGGGATGGAGGGGGGTAGGTGAATTACTTATCACTAATGGGATGAGAGTTCAAATTTCTCTTGTACATCAACCTAGAGCCACCTTAGTCAATATTACACTTCAATAGTGACAAAGAGGTTGATATCCATTGTTTAAATAGAGTTCCATGGGTTTCAAAGGATATCCCTCACAAGTCTCATGAGTGTCACTGAAAGAAATCCACACAAGTATTATAAAGCCCACTTTCAAGGAATTTTTTCTTGTTTTTAGATGTTATGCAAAGTAGCCATGAGGTAGTTTTATTATGTTGTATTTGAGCCAACTAATGATGTTTTTGAACAATCATCTAAATGTATCTGATGAGTGAAATTAAGGTGATAAGAAAGAGGTCCCCAAGTGTAAATGTGTTGAACCTACACAAAATAGATCTAGCTAGAAAATACTACACACACTTGCAGAGAGAAATTTCGAAAGAAGAAGAAGGAGAGAAAGAATAGAAGAATTATCATTAACCGTATTGAATAATGAATAATTTACACATGATATACTTTTTATAACTCAACCAATGCGCACTGAAGGAGAACCAATGTGCCATAGTGGTGTTATAGAGTGATATAGACACACACCAACAGTTACGGGAGTGACCTGCCGCCTAGTCTAGTCTCTGAGGAGGTTACGAGAGTGAACTTCCACCTAGCTAAGTTAATTAGTCAACCAGTCTTCGGTTAACTGACTGAAACAAAGTGTAGTGAGGAGTAGATCAGAGAATCAAGGTTAATGTGCCAGTCTGGTGATGATCCCAATGTTGCATGGTGATAAAACCAATGCAGCATCTA
>WSFP011512268.1:0-13017 GCA_009831015.1 Picea engelmannii | reverse complement strand
GTTTGAGTTATCTCTTGAACATTGTATAAGCTATTTATGATAAGGAAGTTTTTGCTGGGTTTTCTTCCCCTAGAGGGTTTCCCAGGATAAATGTTGTGTCTCTTGTGAATGTGTATTTCTCAATGATCTTATTCTTATTATTCTCTTATCTTATGAAATGCAAAGAACTATGATAATGGCATAAAACATTAACACATCCAACTCCAAAACATTAAAGAGGTTCTTTAATTAAAATCCTTTCAAAATATGTGTGTGATACATCTTCTTTAAAATTTAAAAATTCTCTTCAAAATGTGCGCTAGTGCGTCTAGTTGTCCTCCACTCATTCTTTTCTGGTGATGCTCCTGCATCATACTCCTCTGGCTGAAAAATTCATGGACTCCTGTCCATGAGCTCCTGCACTGAATTTCCATGCATCTGGATATTTGCTTCATTTACCCAATTGACATCTTCTATTGGGAGTCCTTTCCATTTTACCAAATATTCAAAATATGTTTTCCTTCTGGTCTTCTTACCAATTCGTCGATCTACAATCTTATCCATCTGCGGCTTCTCTGCTACATGAATATGATTTTTCCACTGGATATCTTTCTGATCTTCTGATCCTCTGGTTCCATCTTCCTTGTAAGGATATAGGTTTGCAATGTTGAATATGGGCGATATACCCACATCTTCTAACAGCTCTATCTCATAAGCATTCTCACCAAATTTTCTTAGGATTTTGCACGGTTCTATCTTCTTCAGCTTTAGTTTATTATATGTTCCTCTTGGAAAACTCTCCTTCCTGAGATGTGCTAGAAATTGATCTCCAACTTCAAATTGAATTTTCCTCCTATGTTGATCAACTCTGCGTTTAAATTCACTGCTCCTCCTCTGCAACTGCTCTTTAATTCGATTATGAAGCTCCTGCATTTCTGCAGTGAAGTCTTCAGCTCCAGTGCTTTTGAATTCACTATGCTCCAGATATCTTAACTCTGACACTCCCCTCAGATTCATTCTATATACTATCTGAAATGGACTCTTTTTGGTACTTTTGTTCACTGAGTCATTGTACACAAACTCCGCTTGTGCTAGAATCTGATCACATTGACTATGATGTTCAGTGACCAAACTTCTCAACAAATATCCTAAACTCTGATTCACGACCTCAGTCTGTCCATTCGTTTGAGGGTGATATGAAAAACTAAAGGATAGTTCTGTTCCCAACTTCTTCCACAATGTTCTCTAGAAATGACCAACAAATTTGGTATCCCTGTCTGAAACAATACTCCTCGACAATCCATGAAGTGTCATAACTTCCTTGAAAAACAAGTTAGCAACGTGCGTTGCCTCACTAGTCTTCTGGCAGGGGATAAAGTGTGCCATCTTTGAAAATCTGTCAACTACCACAAATATGGAATCACTTCCTCATTGTGTTTTTGGCAATCCTAACATGAAATCCATGCTTATTGCATCCCAAAGCCTCTCTGGAATAGGAAATGGTTGATACAACCCAATATTCTGTCTCTTTCCCTTTGCATATTGGAAAATCTTACATCTGTTCACAAACTTATTCACCTCTTCCCTCATACCTGGCCAATAGTACGAACTGTTCAACTATGAAATTTTTTTTTCATGGCCGAAATGTCCGGCAAGACCTCCACTATGATTTTCCTTCAACAAATTCTCCCTCATTGATCACTTTGGTATGCACAACCGACACCCTTTAAAAAAAAACCCATCCTGAATTAGATATTCGACCCACTGGCTTCTGTCTCTGAGCACATGATTTGCACATGATTCATATGCCTCCTTGAAATATGGATCATCATGATACATTTCCTTAAGGTGTTCAAACCCCAAGGTTTTCACTTGAAATTCTTGCAGAATTAGACATCTCCTACTCAATGCATCAAGAACCTTGTTAGCATTACCAAAAATATGTTTAATGACAAAAGTGAAATTTTGCATAAACTCTATCCATTTATCATGTCTCTGATTTAATTTCTCCTTACGGGTTATGAATTGTAAAGCCTGATTATCGCTATACAAAACAAACTCTTTTGGAACAAGATAGTGCCTCCATTTCTTCAAGGCTTGAATTATGGCGTAAAACTCTTTATCATATGTGGAGTAATTTCTCTTAGTTTTGTTCAACTTCTCACTGAAATATGAAACAAGCCTATTATCTTGGCTTAAGACTGTTCCAATTGCAACTCTACTCACATCACATCTCACTTGAAATGTCTTCACGAAATCTGACAAGACCAGAATTGGTTGTTTTGTTATCTTCTCCTTCAATATATTGAAGCTTTTCTCAGCCTCTTCTCTTAATTTGAAAGACTTATGTCATTTCTTCACTGTATCCATCATTTGTGCACCAATTACACTGAAATTTCTGATGTACTTTCGATAGAAACTCGCTAATCCATGGAATCTTCTCACCTCAAATATACTCCTTGGTGACGACTATTCTCTGATTGCTTTCATCTTCTCGGGATCCATCTTCAATTCATTTGAAGAGATCACAAAACCCAAATAAATGAGTTATGTCTTCATAAAATATGATTTCTTTAAATTTATCAACAACTTCTCACACTCCAACCTCCTCATCACTAATGTTAAGTGCCTCATATGCTCTTGTTTGGTTTTACTGAAGACCAGTATATCATCCAGATATACGATCACAAACTTACCAATGAAATATTTCAACACTTCATTCATCAACCTCATAAAAGTACTCAGGGCAATTGTTAATCCAAACAACATAACAAGCCATTCATACAATCCCTCATTTGTCTTGAAGGTTGTTTTCCACTAATCACTTTATCTCACCCTTATCTGGGTATATCCACTTTTCAAATCTATCTTTGAAAAATAGTTCGCTCCACTTAAGCAATCCATTATGTCATCCATCCTTGGAAATGGAAATCTATACCTAATGGTGATCTTGTTTATGGATCTTGAGTCTATACACATTTTCTATCCTCTATCCTTCTTCTGACTCAACACAGTTGGTACTGCGCATGGACTCAAGATTTCTCTGACCAAACCTTTGTCTAACAGATACTGAACTTGTCTTTTTACCTCCTCATTCTCTTGAGGTGTCAATCTATACACTGCATTGTTTGACATAATTACTTCTGGTATCAAGTCAATGTGATGACTAATACTTCTGATAGGTGGCAATGAGCTCGACAACTCATCCACTACTATATCAACAAAATTCTCCAACAGTTCTCGAATTTCCTCAGGAAGATTCTCCATAGAAGTACTTGTAAGGATAACTTTCATCTTCCTCATTACAACGAACTGCATCTCATATTCCTTCTTAACTTCACTCAGGAGTTCCTTCCCACTCATGAGAAGTATGCTCGTTCTGGCTTCTTCCTTCAGTTTCTTCTCCTCAATTGGAAGCAACATGTGTGTCCTACCATTAATCTCCAAAATATAAGTATTTCTTCTCCCATCATGAATGAAATTCCTGTTATACTGCCATGGTATTCCCAAAAAAACATGACATACATCCATGGGAATCACATCACACACAATTTCATCTCTATATCCTTCTATTTTAAATTCAACCAGGCATTGTTTAGTTACCGTTACCTAACGACCTTTCTGCAGCCATGAGACTTTATACGACGTCGGATGTTCAGTTGTCTCCAGCTCCAATTTATTCACCATCTCTGTGAATACTAAGTTATCAGTGTTCCCACTATCAATAATCACCTTGCAAAATCTGTCTTTAGTCTTACAAGCTGTCATGAACAAACTGTTCCTCTGCACTGGCTTCTTAACTTCTGGCTCTGGCTTTAAGAGAATCTTTTTCATCACCAAAGATATCCCATCTTCTATGCCTTCTACTTCAAAATCTCGCTTCTGTGCTTCCAAAATGTGAGCTTCACCTCCTTCTTTCTTCCTCTCGGGGCATTCCCAAGACATGTGTCCTATCTTTCCACAGGCATAACACTTTACCTCTCCTCCTCTGCCTCTTCCTCTTCCTCTAGGAAAAGAGTTTCTACCACCACTCTATCTCCCTTACGAAATTTCTCCTCTTTCAGAGTGACTATGTGGTTTCTCTGCCTCACCTTTGGGCTTCTGTGCCTTGTCATGGACAATTCCCTTGCCTTTGTTCAAACTTCCACCTATGCTCTTTTGACTCTATTTTCTATCCAACTTTGATTTTTCCGCAATCTGATAATCATCCTCTACTATCTTTACTTTCATCATGTTGATTTCGTCCTGGATTTCATATCTCAGGCTGTTGATATACCTGGCAACTTTTTCCTCATCTCTCTCTCTTTGTCCATCCCTGATGTTTAGTTTGTAGAACTCCGTTGTGTACTCTTTGACTGCCATTCCTTTCTGTCTCAGGTTCTGTAATCTCCTGAACAAATTTATCTGATATTCTTTGGGAATGAATTTATCCTTTAGCTTGGCTACCATTCTATCCCAGCTCTCAATCTTTTTTTTGCCTTTGCTTCTCCTGACAGCCTGCAATTCATCCCACCACAATGCTGCATGTATTTTTAACCTGGTGACAACATGTTTCACCTTTTTCTCCTCATCAACTTAATAACCACTCTCAGCAAGCATTCTTTCGCAACATCCTCTACTACAACTTCTTCAACTTCCACTTCTTCATTCTATACATCATTGATGTCCCCAATGTCAGGTGCTCTCCTTTGCATTGTTTCCATGTCATCCAACCTTAATCACAGTTCCTTCATCTCCCTTTCCATAGATCTATTTTCTATAGGTGGATCTGCACGTCTCCTAGGAGGCATTGTGCTGATGTATCTGATACCACTCAATGATATCAACCTACTTCTTTATCTCCTCTATCTACAAAAATAAATTCTATGAGATTTGATACCACTTGATGACTGCAACCCCCCTTCCCTCCTGGGGATTCTGTCACTTCCGGGTCTTGGATCTTCAAACTCCTTGAACTAAATTGGTTCTTCGTGCCTTTGATAGACCATGAACAATCAATACACACACATAGGTCCCTCTGATGTTACCTACAGGTCTAGATTACCCGTGACACTACTCTTCGGCGCTTGGTATCACCAGCCTTGCGAGTGCCAGCCCCACGCTAGACTCTTTCTCTTATCTGACGATGGGATATAACCTCGGGCCAACCACTTCAAAAGTTCGAGATTCATAAATTTTTCCACCTTCGCCCTTGTTTATTCCTGGAACTCTTTCTCCCGAATTCACGTATCTCTGCCACATGTCTTCCTAGATCTGACGGTCCAATTGTACTTTAGGTTTCACAACTTTGAAAATTTTCACAAAATCCACACGCAACTTATCCGGAACTCTAAATCCAGGGTTTTCTAATCCACTGCCATGTGTCTCCTCATAGTCAATGGTTAAGATCGCTTCATGACGACCTTGCTTCAAAAACACTTTAAACACTCCGAACTTCGAAGTGCCGAAATGCTTCACGACTATCCCCTGTGCAACGTTTCCTAGATTTGATGGTCTACAATGATCCCAATCCCTCCTTGGCAGATCTTACTCGTTAATTATGGAAAACCTTAAAGGAATCCTCCCTTTGAATATTTCTCGCCGTTCTCCATCCTGAACTTGTTCCTCCTCAAAATTTTGCCTCCTTAGAATGCTCTCTTTGACACTTAGTGAAAATTTCAGCCTGCGCACGCCTTGCAACATGTCCTCCTCCACATCTTAAATTCTCCGTAGATGACTTCCGCTACTCCTCCCGAGCTTCTAAGTTAGAAGACTCTGTCACACACTCCTTGTGGACAAACTTCCTTCAACCTTGACTCTTGAAGGATGACTATGTACTCCTTGCAACAATCCTTCCACACTCTATTGTTCCCTCTGAATAATACGGAATTGAGCGAGGTTCCTCCTACCTGCACTCTCAAACTATCTCTGCTGAACTTTCTGAGTCAAATCAGACTTTTTCACACACACCTTGCAGATGCTATGCACTTTTTTCACATATAAGTTTCATGTTTTCTCTTCTGAGCTTCCGGGTCGAAACAAATGCTATCAATGCACTCCTTGCGGACACTATGCACAATTGCACTTGCTCGTAGAAGAGAAACAATTGAAACTTATCTAAATCTTCACAGATTCATACACTCAACCATGTAAATGCATCCATAAACACAAGAACAAGAAATAACAAAGAATTTCAAATATATAGAAAGCCTACCATTCATTCATTCAGATAGACATAGAAATACCACACATTTGGGACAATTCTCCTCTGTTATATTCATTCAATTGAAATGTACATATGCTCATATAATGCTTCTCAACAACTCTCTCAACCTATACAATAGATTCAACAACTAGAATGCCAACAAATATCAACAATTAGAGTGCCAACAACCTCTTCTGGGAAACAATATAAAACTTTATACAAGAGGGGCCCTTTGAGCCTTTCCCTCCAACTACTCTAGAGCTATCCTATCGAAATAAAATATTTCAACTACTTAGGATTTATTACAATAAATATTTGTGACAGACAGATAAGATCAAACACATCGAATCTATACTGCACATGGCTTCATTAAAAGAAAATACATTCTCCAATGATCTCATGCGATCATCTAGTGCCAAAACATTAAAGAGGTTCTTTAATTACAATCCTTTCAAAATATTTACGTGATATTCCTTCTTTAAAATTTAAAAATTCACTTCCAAATGTACGCTAGTGAGCCTAGTTGTCCTCCACTCATGCTTTTTTGGCGATGCTCCTGCATCATACTTCTCTGGCTGAAAAATTGATGGAATCATGTCCATGATCTCCTGGACTGACTTTCCATGCTTCTGGATATCCGCTTCATTTACCCAACTGACATATTCTATTGGTCGTCCTTTCCATTTTACCAAACATTCAAAATATGTTTTCCTGCTGGTCTTCTTACCAATTCACCGATCAACAATCTTCTCCATCTGCGACTTCTCTACTACAGGCATCTGCTTTTTCCACTGGATCTCTTTCTGATCTTCTGATCCTCTGGTTCCTAAAAGTCTGCAATGTTGAATATGAGCGATATACCCACATCTTTCGGTAACTCTATCTCATAAACATTCTCATCAAATTTTCTTAGGATTTTGCATGGTCATATCTTCTTCATCTTTAGTTTATTATATGTTCTTCTTGGGAACCTTTCCTTCCTGAGATGGGCTAGAACTTGATCTCCAAATTCAAATTGAAGTTTCCTCCTATGTTGATCAGCTCTGCATTTATATTCACTGATGCTCCTCTGCAACTTCTCTTTGATATGACTATGAAGCTCCTGCATTTCTGTAGAGAAGTCTTTGGCTCCAGTGCTTCTAAATTCACTCTTCTTTAGATCTCTTAACTCTGACACTCCCCTCGGATTCATTCCATATACTATCTGAAATGGACTCTTTTCGGTACTTCTGTTCGCTGAGTCATTGTATGCAAACTCCACTTGTGCTAGAATCTGATCCCACTGACTATGATGTTCAGTGAACAAACTTCTTAGCAAATATCCTAAGCTCTAGTTCACCACCTCAGTCTGTCCATCTGTTTGAGGATGATATGCATAACTAAAGGATAGTTATGTTCCTAGCTTCTTCCACAATGTTCTCCAGAAATGAACAACAAATTTGACATCCCTGTCTAAAACAATACTCCTGGGAAATCCATGAAGTCTCACAACTTCCTTGAAAAACAAGTTAGCAATGTGCATTGCATCACTGGTCTTTTGGCATGGGATAAAGTGTGCTATATTTGAAAATATGTCAACTACCAAAAATATGGAATCACTTCCTCTTTGTGTTTTTGGCAATCCCAACATGAAATCCATGCTTATTGCATCCCAAGGCCTCTCTGGAATAGGCAATGGTTGATACAACCCAGTATTTTGTCTCTTTCCCTTTGCATACTGGAAAATATTACATATGTTCACAAAATTATTCATCTATGCCCTCATACCTAGCCAATAGTATGATCTGTTCAACTGTGCAAACATTTTTTCATGGCCAAAATGTCCAGCTAGACCTCCACTATGCTTTTCCTTCAACAAATTCTCCCTCATCGAGCACTTTTGTATGCACAACTAGAACCCTTTAAACAACAACCCATCCTGAATCAAATATTTGGCACACTGGATTCTGTCTCTGAGCATAGGATTCACACATGCTTCATATGCCTCCTTGAAATATGGATCATCATGATACATTTCCTTAAGGTGTTCAAACCCCAAGGTTTTCACTTGAAATTCCTGCAAAATTAGACATCTCTTGCTCAATGCATCAACAACCTTGTTAGTATTACCATAAATATGTTTAATGACAAAAGTGGAATTTTGCATAAAATCTATCCATTTAACATATTTTTGATTTAACTTCTCTCGCCGGGTTATGAATTGTAAATCCTAATTATCACTATACAAAACAAACTCTTTTGGAACAAGGTAGTGCCTCCATTTCTTCAAGGCTTGAATTATGGCGTAAAACTCTTTATCATATGTGGAGTACTATCTCTTAGTGTCTTTCAACTTCTCACTGAAATATGCAACCTGCCTATTATCTTGGCTTAAGACTACTCTAATTGCAAATCCACTCGCATCACATCTCACTTGAAATGTCTACCCGAAATTTGGCAAGACCAGAATCAGTTGTTCTGTTATCTTCTCCTTCAATATATTGAAGCTTTTCTCAGCCTCTTATGTCCATTTGAAAGACTCATGTCTTTTCTTCACTGTATCCATCATTTGTGCACCGATTTCACTGAAATTTATGATGAACTTCCGATAGAAACTCGCTAATCCATGG
The DNA here is from genome assembly GCA_009831015.1 of Picea engelmannii. NCBI lineage: Eukaryota > Viridiplantae > Streptophyta > Pinopsida > Pinales > Pinaceae > Picea > Picea engelmannii. Next base: position 4,245 of record WSFP011512268.1, on the reverse strand, counting down.
AAGCTTCTCACTTCAAATATACTCCTTGGTGACGACCATTCTCTGATTGCTTTCACCTTCTCGGGATCTATCTTCAATTCATTTGAAGAGATCACAAAACCCAAATAAATGAGTTTTGTCTTCATAAAAGAGGATTTCTTTAAATTTATCAACAACTTCTCCTATTGCAACATCCTCATCACTAATATTAACTGCCTCAGATGCTCTTCTTCAGTTTTACTGAAGACCGGTATATCATCTAGATATACAATCACAAACTTACCAATGAAATCTTTCAACACTTCAATCATCAACCTCATAAAAGTACTCGGGGCATTTGTTAAGCCAAATGACATAACAAGCCATTCATACAATCCCTTATTTGTCTTGAAGGTTGTTTTCCACTCATCACCTTCTCTCATCCTTATCTGGTGATATCCACTTTTCAAATCTATCTTTGAAAAATAGTTCGTTCCACTTAATAAATCCATGAAGTCATCCATCCTTGGAAATGGAAATATGTACCTAATGGTGATCTTGTTTATGGCTCTTGAGTCTGTACACATTCTCCATCCTCTTGTTGGTTGTGGAGTCTGATTATCTTCCTAGTTCAGAGGTCTTGTGTTTTCAGCCGTGTTTATACCCTATGAATAATTTACACCCCAGAAGTATGTACACTCTTCCACGCAGGGGAGTGCAGAGGGGGGTTACCCCCTTTGCGGGGTCCGAGGGGCTATCCCCTTGGCTGGGGGGTGCGGGGGTGGAGCCCTCGAAGAGAAAATTTCCTTGTAAATGTATATTTTAATTACATTGTAAATATGGATCGTTCATTATAAGGTCGCAGATATGAAAATAGAATTTACGTTAGGTTTTTTTTCCCTAGAAGGCAACCCTCTTTTCTTGAGGAAATCTATTGTGGCTTTGTATTATTGGGAATATTGTATTCTGAGACGAGAGATTGTGAGAGATAGAATAGGAAGTTACAACAGGTTTGTTGTAGGTTGTATCCCTTCATATGCTATATAATAATAAAGAGAAGGACCTGGCAATTTCTCTGGTGGATGTATCCCACACTGGGTGAACCACGTAAATCTGTGTCTCTATTGTATTGTGTATCTTCTATGTTTTGTTTTCGCATTTGTTTTATTTTATTTCTCCACGGTCCTATTTTTTCTAACAATTGGTATCAGAGCGAAAGGTAACTCGCAAGAAATGAGGGTTTCTGGTTTGAGTAGGAGAAATGGCAAAAGATGGAAAGTTTAGGGTCGAAAAATTCAATGGCCAAAACTACCAGTTATGGAAGATGAAGATGGAAGATTATTTATATCATAAGGATATATTCCTACCATTGGGCGGAGTAGAAAAGAAACCCACGACCATGAAGGACAGAGAATGGGATACTTTTGACAGAAAGGCTCTAGGAATGATACGACTGAGCCTAGCAACATCGATAGCTTTCAATATTTCGAAAGAAAAGACAACGAAGGCTTTGGTGGATGCATTGGCTAAATTGTATGAAAAACCCTCGGCGTCCAATAAGGTATTTCTAATGAAGAGATTATTTAATATGAAGATGTCAGAAGGTGGGTCTATTGCAGATCATTTAAATGAATTCAATATGGTTACTAATCAACTAAGTTCTGTAAAAGTGGACTTTGATGATGAGGTTAGGGCTCTTATAATCTTGTGCTCATTGCCAGAAAGCTGGAAGGGCTTGGTCATGGATGTAAGTAACTCTGTCTCTGGTTCAAATACTTTAAAATTTGATGATGTTGTTGGTGTTATCCTTAGTGAGGAAATGCGATGGAAAAACACAGGTGAGACATCAGGTAATGCGTTGAACATGCAGAACAGGGGAAGACAAAATGATAGAGGAAAGGGCCGAGGGAACCATGGGAATTATAGGAAGGGTAGATCCAAATCTAGACTTGGAAAGATAGAGTGATGGAATTGTGGGAAGAAAGGACATCTGAAGAAAGACTGCATAGCTCCAAAGAAAGAAAGAGATGGACAGGAGGAGAGAAATTAGGAAGCAAATGTAACAGGTGATGTGTTACAAGATGATTTGTGTCTTTCTGAAGATAATATTTCTGAGTCTTGGGTAGTAGATTCAGGGGCTTCATTTCATACCACACCCCATAGGAAACATTTTCTAGATTATTTTAAAGGTGATTTTGGATAGTTTCATTTGGGTGATGATGCACCATGCAAAATTGTAGGAATGGGAAAGGTAAAAATAAAGAAACACAATGGAAACCAATGGTTGTTGAAAGAGGTAAGACATGTTCTAGATTTAATGAAAAATCTAATTTCAATAGGGAAGTTGGCAAGTGAAGGTTGTATATCCATATTTACAGATAAGATGTGGAAGGTCATCAAAGGATCATTGATGATAGAAAAAGGAGAGAAGGTAGGTACATTGTATTTATGTATTGGTAATACTGACTCTTCTATCTCTTTAGCTTCTACAGGAGTGGATACATCACTGTGGCATCATAGGCTGGGACACATGAGTGAGAAGGGGATGCAGATACTTCACAAAATAAATTTGTTGCCATATCTTAAACAAATTGATTTGGACTTCTGTGAGCATTGTGTTTATGGAAAACAAAAGAGAGTCAAATTTCTTAGAGTCGAAAAAGAAAAGAAGAATGAAAGGTTAGAGCTTGTTCATACAGATGTATGGGGACCAACTCAGGTGTCATCTCTTGGTGTCTCTCATTATTATGTTACTTTTATTGATGATGCAACTAGAAAAACTTGGGTTTATTGCATTCGAAAAAAATCTGATGTTTTTGATACTTTTAAGAAATGTAAAACTTTGGTAGAGAATGAGATAGGAAAAAGTTTGAAGTGTCTCATATAAGATAATGGAGGTGAATATTGCAGCAAGGAGTTTTATGATTATTGTTCATACCATGGGATTTGTAGAGAGAAGATAGTTACAAGAACACCTCAAGAAAATGGTGTGCCAGAAAGGATGAATAGGACAATCATGGAGCGTGCAAGGAGTATGATATTGAATGTTGGTTTGCCCTTACAGTTTTTGGCAGATGTTGTAGATATTGTTGTTTACTTAATAAACAAAAGATCTTCAATCTCTTTGGATGGTAGAATTCCAGATGAGGCATGGATAGGAAAAACGCTAAACTATTCCTTTTTGAAAACTTTTAGTTGTGAAGCATTTGTCCATATTGATAAAGAAAATAGAACAAAGCTTGAGGCAAAATCCAAGAAGTGTACCTTTATTGGATACGACGTTAATGATTTTGGTTATCACTTATGGGATTATGAAAATAACAAAATCATTAGGAGTAGATATGTCATGTTCAATGAGAAGGTCATGTACAAAGATCAGTTGCAGGGAAAGAAACAGGAAAAGGAAAAACAAGAATACACAGTGCTTGATGAGATCACTAAAAAGGAAATTCCAAAGTAACCAGAAAATCAAAATGTACAACAACAAGAGTAGTAGGTACCTCAAACACCTGCAAGTGTTCTTAGAAAATCTACCAGGTTAAGTATACCCCCTGAACGATACTCTCCTTCATTGTATTATTTATTGTTGACTGATTCGGGTGAACTAGAATGTTATGAAGATGCAATGCAGGTAGACACCAAAAAGAAGTGGGAGAAAGGCATGAAAGAGGAAATGGATTCCTTGGTAAATAACCATACTTGGGACTTGGTTTAGTTTCCTGTAGGAAAAAGAGCATTGCAGAATAAATAGGTTTACAAGTTGAAGAAGAAGATGGAGGAATAAAGCGATACAAGACTAGACTTGTTGTAAAGGGGTTTGCACAAAAGAAATGTATAGATTTTGATGAAATATTTTCTCCTGTTGTTAAAACGACTTCAATTAGGACTATTTTAAGTCTTGTGGCAGTAGAAGATTTGCATCTTGAACAATTAGATGTTAAAACAACTTTTCTCCATGGGGATTTGGAGGAACATATTTATATGCAGCAGCCACAGGGGTATGAGGTCAAAGGGAAGGATAATTTGGTATGCAGGTTGAAGAAGAGCTTGTATGGCCTAAAACAAGCTCTAAGGCAATGGTATTTGAAGTTTGATAGGTTTATGACAAAACATGGTTATAGTAGATGTCATTCTGATCACTGTGTTTATTTCAAAAGGATAGAAAATGGAAGCTATATTATCTTGCTATTGTATGTAGATGACATGCTTGTTGTAGGTCTAATATGTAGGATATAAATGTGCTCAAGAAGAAATTATCTAATTCATTTGCGATGAAGGATTTGGGTG
>WSFP011512254.1:0-13017 GCA_009831015.1 Picea engelmannii | reverse complement strand
AATATATGAACAGAGGTAAAATGATAAAATACAAACTCTACAATTTGAACCACTCAATTCGTAGGTCATATCAGTCTTAGGCATGCATTTCACAGTAAGATGGTTTTACCCTCCATTTTAAAAAAAGTCTTGAATCTTGGTTCGAGGTAGAAGTCCTTATTCATTTGAAAATGCATTCCAGATAATATATATAGATATATAATGTTATTAAATTCACCCCAAAACTTACATCATTAAATTTGGATTTATAAAGAAGCATGCATGTGCATTTTCATTAGGCCACTTTCCATTGTTTTGGTCTCTAAATTTACAAGGAAGATTTTGCCTCTTTAACCACTTTGCAAATGAAAATCTAAATATTATAGTTTAAAACAAAACCATGTATTTCTTAAGTGTGAGTGTTCATTTTTAGATGCGGAGGCTCTAAAAATATTGAGGGTTTTATGCAACAATTGTAACATCCCGCTTCAGCGCACTATGAAAACTTATTCTTTGAGGACACTTGCTCGCAAGTGATCTGAACTTTTATGATGTTAAAACATTTATCCTTGATTATGATGCGTTATGATAGATGACATGGTGTTTTACTTCTTTGATGTAGACAGGTGCTTTTGACTCAGTTTTATTGAGTGTGCAGGGTTTTGGACCTTGAGGATGCAGAGGCATCGGTGGAACCTCCTTGGACTCCGGATTGAGTCAGGGAGTGTGTTATTTGGGTTTATTTATTTACTGTGATATTTCATTGATTTGACGATATGCTGTTGACATGTTCTGACATGATTGCTAATGATGAAGGCTGACGATAGCTTGCCGACCAGACTCACATATGGAGTAAAGGGGCCACACACGATTTCCAAAGAGGTTAAGGGAGAGGTGTGGACAACAGCCTTGCCACAGCGTACTAGCACACCCGCCATGGCTCGAACTATAGGTTAACGATTACCTAGTTTGAGAGGATCCACGATGTCGTGAGGGAAGACTGCGACAGTCGCTCACGATGATTCTAAGGGGCACGCAATAAGGCGGGGGCCTTATTCCTTAGAGCCCTTAGTCTCCCACAAGTTCACCTGGCGGAGTGTTGACTCCAGCGGTTATAGATGTCTACCAATCAGTCAAGTTGGTGAGTGGCACCCTTGGAGCATGTGGTGCATCCTGAAGGGAACATCGCGTGAAAGAAACACAAGTTGGCGAGTGGCACCCTTGGAGCACGTGGTGCATCCTGAAGGGCACGTCGCGCAAAAGAAACATAAATTGGCGAGTGGCACCCTTGGAGCACGTGGTGCGTCCTGAAGGGCACGGCGCGTTGATGTTGATGAAGGAACAAACCTAGATGGCCCTAAGACATTTAACACATTAAGAAATTCTTAAGCTACTTGATGCAGGAGCATCTCTCCACATTAGCCAGCCAGCCAGCTAGCCACGTCAGCGCACATGCATTCAAAGGATGAAGGGAGGCGAAGCCTCATTTAATATTTGGTTTGAATGTAATTTAAATAATTAAGTTGTTGAGCTGGGAAGCCATGCTTTTATGCAGGCGTTAGGTGGATCAGCTTTAATGCTAGATCGGCTGAGATCTAGATCCAGATGCAAGACTAGACAACCATTTATTGTAATTGAATAAGGTAGGTAGACCTGGAGGGAAGTGCTCGATGAGCCCCTCAGTTAAAAGAGATTTTTCATATATCATTTTGAAAGGGAATGGTTGTAGGAGAGGAGCCAGAGAGAGCTCGAGGAACACCATTGTAATTTCAGGCATTTGCCATTATTAATATAATAGAGAAGTTTTTCCTGCATTTCTATGTTGAATGGATGTCTGTGTGTGTTCTTTTATATGCTGTGAATGTATGAATGTTATGTTGATGCATTTGCACGGAGTTGTGTTTGATTTTAGGGTTCAAGGTCTTTGAGGCTTCACACCAGGAGGGTGTGACAGAATGCTGCGGGTTCTGAGATCCGTGCACAGGAGGATGCACTTCTGAACACTGTGGGTTCAGACAAAGACGAGTTGAGGCACAAGACTGGAATCATCGACTCAGGAAGAAGACATGTGAGGTTGTTGAACACCTCAGGAGGCAAGGCTGTGTAGCTGAAACACAGTTGCAGACAGAACTTTGCTGTAAGTTCTATAGAGGCTTTTCCAAGAGGGCATTGAGCGTATGCGTTGCAGTGCATTTGAGGAAGGACTCTGTTGTGAGTTAGAAGAAGTAAAGATCACTTCAATTCTGTGAGATCTCTTCCAGAAGGGCATTGAATGAGTGCATGGGTGCACAGAGGGAACCCAAAACTACTGAACGTTCTGTGGAGAAGGTACTCTTCCAAGAGGGCATCGAGTCAGTGTGCAGGTAGGCACAACAGAGGAGAACTCTTGGAGTTCTGTAGTTGAAGGAAGAATCCACTGAAGGATCTTCACTGGGTTGCTGAACACCCAGAAAGACTCAGCAAAGGGTTGCTAGATCAGACGGATAAGCTCAGGAGGGAAAGTGCTTTTGTGCATAGAGTCGGTTGTAAGGAGTGCAGAGGTGGAAGAAATATTTGGAGAGTTCGAAGTTCCCAAGTTTAGGAGGGACAGTGTTTTTACGCGCACAATCGAGAACTCACAGTCGAGGAGTTCGCAGAGAAAAGAAGACAAGGCAGAGACCTTGGAAAATCTAAATTCCCCTAAGTCTGGGAAGAAATCGTGCAAGCTTAGGAGAGAGAAACATCAACTGTCGGATCATCAGAAAGAGAGGATCTGGAGCGTTGATTTTCACATCCAGGAGGCGTATAGGAGTGAGTGAGAAGAAGAAGTCATATGAGCCATCAGATTTGGAGCAGAAATCCCGTCAGCTGTTGGATTGGGAGGAGTAGCGCAGAGTTTAGCCTCTGGAAAAGGAGCGCACAAGGAGAACAGATCTGAGTCGTTAGATCTGTGGAAAATACCCGACAGTCGTAAGATTGGATAGAAACTGCACGGGGTTTAGCCATCGGGATATCGGGCATCGAGAAATCGGGATTCCTGAGGTTGTGAGAACTGAGACATCATAAGTCTCGAAATCTCGAAGAGATCTGAGCCATCCGTTGGCAGAGGACATGTGGCAGAGATCGAGTGCTCGTCGGTACTATGGTGCATCAGGAAATCGACATTCCTGTGGATAAGGCATCAGGGAGATCTAGGTTTAAAACCTCAGCATAATCTAAGCCGTCCGTTCAGAGGGACACGTGTCAGAGATCCAAGGAGAGTCGGTATAGAAGTCATCGGGAAATCGAAGTTCTTGAGGGCAAGAGAATCGAGACATCGAAAGACTTGAAATCCCAGAGGAATCGAGACCGTCCATCTGGCAGGACGCGTGGCAGGAGATCGGTGCCATCGGTGAAAGTCCCGACAGGAGGTCATTCATCAGATAATCGGGAATCGGAATATCGGAGATCCCGGGACCAAAGGATTCGTGCATTATGGAATCGAGATCCGCAATTTCCCAACAAGATCCGAACCATTCATTTTGGAGGACACGTGTCAGTGGATCTAGAAGAGTCAGAGTTCGAAGCATCGGGGATTTCGAAGGTAAAAGACTCGTGCACTTTGAAATCGTGATACGCGATACCTCGATCAGTGCGGGCCAGCTGTCAGCACAGCAACGAAGGATGACAAAGCCACAATAGGGGCCAGTTGTCAGCACGTTGACATTTCGATCCCATCGAAGAATCGGGAGTTGCAGGGACAAGGAGTCCATATATTGTGACATTGAAAACCCCAAAACCCCGACAGGGTAAGGTTGGGGTCACAGGTGATGGTCACATTGGCTAGGAGCTATAACCAGAAGGGCTAGCGTGGAAAAAGGTGCGTTGGGGATCGGAGGATCGTGGATCCAAGGGACGTTTGCAATATGACATCGCAAACCCCGAAACCCCAATAGGAGTATATGACAGGGTCATATAGTAGCGGTCATGTGGACCAGGGCCTAACCAGGAGGGCTAGTGCATAAAGGAGCATATCAAAGATCAGGAAATTGGGAATCCCAGGGACAAGGAGTCCACACCCTTTGGTATCGCGATAGGGAAAACCCTGATGAGAGTTTGACTGTGGTCATATGGAGGGCGGTCATTTGGTGAGAGTATAGCTTGGAAGGGCTAGCACGAAAGGTGCATCGGAGAATCGGAGATCGGGAGTTGGAGAGTACAGTGACTCTTGACAACAGGAAGTGCAAAACCCCAAACCTCGATAGAGAGTCGGAGATAACCACAGTAAGGTGCGGAAGGCCATGACAGGGTGAGCGAAGGGAACTGTGGATTGGGTCATTGGGCAGGGATTCCACTCGGGAATCTAAAGAGCCGCTTCGGCTCAGCAGAAAGGGGATTTTCCCTCAAGAAAATCTCATCGGGGTTTTCCCTATCGTGATACCAAAGGGTGTGGACTCCTTGTCCACGGGATTCCTGATTTCCTGATCTTCGATATGCTCCTTTATGCACTAGCCCTACTGGCTAGGCCCTGGTCCACGTGACTGCTACTATATGACCCCGTCATATACTCCTGTTGGGGTTTCGGGGTTTGCGATGTCATATTGCAAATGTCCCTTGCATCCTCGATCCTCCGATCCTCGACGCATCTTTTTCCACACTAGCCCTTCTGGTTATAGGTCCTGGCCAATGTGACCATCACGTGTGACCCCAACCTTACCCCGTCAGGGTTTCAGGGTTTTCAATGTCACAATATATGGACTCCTCGTCCCCGCGACTCCCGATTCTCTGATGGGATCGAAATGTCGACGTGCGAACAGCTGGCCCCTATTGTGGCTCTGTCCTCCTCCGCTGTTGTGATGACAGCTGGCCCCCACTAATTGGGGTATCGCATATCACGATTTCAAAGTGCACGGGTCTCTTACCTTCAAAATCCCCGATGCTTCAAACTCTGACCCTTCTGGATCCACTAACACGCATCCTCCAAAATGAACGGTTCAGATCTTGTCGAGAAATCGCGGATCGCGATTTCGTAATGCATGAATCCTTTGCTCCCAGGATCTACGATATCCCGATTCCCGATTAACCGATGAACGACCTCCTGTCGGGACTTTCACCGATGGCACCGATCTCCTGCCACGCATCCTTCCAGATGGATGGTCCTGATTCCTCTGAGATTTCGAGACGTTCGATGTCTCGATTCTCTTTCCCTCAGGAACTCCGATTTCTCGATGACTGCTATACCGACTCTCTTCGGATCTCTGACACCTGTCCCTCTGAACGGACGGCTCAGATTATGCTGGGGTTTTTCAGCCTGGATATCCTCGATGCCTTGTCCACAGGAATGTCGATTTCCCGTTGCACCACAGTACCGACGGGCGCTCAATCTCTGCCACATGTCCTTTGCTAACGGACAGCTCAGATCTCATCGGGATTTTGAGACTTATGATGTCTCAGTTCTCATGACCTCAGGAATCCTGATTTCCCGATGGCTAAACCCCGTGAAGCTTCTGTCCAATCTGACGGCTGTCAGGTATTTTCCCCAGATCTAATGACTCAGATCTGTTATCCTTATGCACTCCTCCTCCAGAGGCTAAACTCTGCACTACCTCTCCTGATCCAACGGCTGACGAGATTTCTGCTCCAGATCTTATGGCTTAGATCACTTCTTCTATGCACTCACTCCTATACACCTCCTGGACGTGAAAATCAATGCTTCAGATCCTCTCTTTCTAATGATCTGATGGTTGATGTTGCTCTCTCCTGAGCTTGCACGATTTCTTCCCAGACTTAGGGAAATTTAGATTTTCCAAGGTCTCTGCCTTGTCTTCTTTTCTCTGCGAACTCCTCCACTGTGAGTTCTCGATTGTACGAGTAAAAATACTGTCCCTCCTAAACTTGGGAACTTCAAACTCTCCAAAGAGTTCTTCTGCCTCTGCACTCCTTGTAGCCGGCTCTATGCATGAAAGAACTTGCCCTCCTGAGCTTATCCGTCTTCTCCAGCAACCCTTTGCTGAGTCTTTCTGGGTGTTCAGCAACCCAGTGAAGATCATTCAGTGGATTCTTCCTTCAACTACAGAACTCTAAGAGTTATCCTCTACTGTGCCTACTTGCACACTGACTCAATGCCCTCCTGGCAGAGTACCTTCTCTAATTGAGAACTCACAGTCGAGGAGTTCGCAGAGAAAATAAGACAAGGCAGAGACCTTGGAAAATTTAAATTCCCCTAAGTCTGGGAAGAAATCGAGCAAGCTTAGGAGAGAGCAACAGAAACCATTAGATCGTCAGAAAGAGAGGATCTGGAGCATTGATTTTCACGTCCAGGAGGCGTATAGGAGTGAGTGTGAAGAAGAAGTGATATGAGCCATCAGATCTGGAGCAGAAATCTCGTCAGCCATTTGATCGGGAGGAGTAGCGCAGAGTTTAGCCTCTAGAGGAGGAGTGCACAAGGAGAACAGATCTAAGTCATTAGATCTGGGGAAAATACCCGACAACCATCAGATTGGACAGAAGTTGTATTGGGTTTAACCATCGGGATATCGACCATCAGGAAATCAGGATTCCTGAGGTCGTGAGAACTGAGACATCATAAGTCTCGAAATCCTGACGAGATGTCAGCCGTCCGTTAGCAGAGAACACGTGGGGGATATTGAGCGCCCATCGGTACTGTGGTGCATCGAGAAATTGGCATTCCTGTGGACAAGGCATCGGGGAGATCCAAGTTGAAAACCCTGGCATAATCTGAGCCATCCGTTCAGAGGGACAGGTGTCAGAGATCCGAGGAGAGTCGGTATAGTAGTCATTGGGAAATTGGAGTTCCTGAGGGCAAGAGAATCGAGACATCAAAAGTCTCGAAATCCCGGAGGAATCAGGACCGTCCAACTGGAAGGATGCGTGGCAGGAGATCGGTGCCATCGGCGAAAGTCCCGACAGGAGGTCGTTCATCGGCTAATCGGGAATCGGGATATCAAAGATCCCGGGCAAAAAGGATTCGTGCATTATGGAATCGCGATCCGCAATTTCCCGACAAGATCTGAACCGTTCATTTTGGAGGACGCATGTTAGTGGATCCATAAGGGTCGGAGTTCGAAGCATCGGGGATTTTGAAGATAAGAGACCCATGCACTTTGAAATCATAATACATGATACCCCAATTAGTGGGGCCCAGCTGTCAGCATAGCAGCGGAGGAGGACAGAGCCACAATAGGGGCCAGTTGTTAGCATGTCGGCATTTCGATCCCATCGAAGAATCAGGAGTCGCGGGGATGAAGAGTCCATATATTGTGACATTGAAAGCCCCAAAACCTCGATGGGGTAAGGTTGGGGTCACAAGTGATGGTCACATTGGCCAGGAGCTATAACCAGAAGGGATAGTGTGGAAAAATGCGCGTCGGGGATCGAAGGATCGCGGATCCAAGGGACGTTTGCAATATGACATCACAAACCTCGAAACCCCGACAGGAGTATATGAAGGGGTCATATAGTAGCGTTCACATGGACCAGGGCCTAGCCACGAGGGCCAGTGCATAAAGGAGCATATCGAAGATCGAGAAATCAGGAATCCCGGGGACAAGGAGTCCACACCCTTTGGTATCGCGATAGGGAAAACCCTGATGAGAGTTTGACTACGGTCATATGGAGGCTGTTCATATGGTGAGAGTATAGCTCGGAAGGGCTAGCACGAAAGGTTTATTGGGGAATCGAATATCGGGAGTTGGAGAGTACAGTGACTCTCGACAATAGGAAGTGCGAAACCTCGAACCCCGATAGAGAGTCGGGGATAACCACGGTAAGGTGTTGAAAGCCATGACAAGGTGAGTGAAGGGACCTGTGGATCGGGTAATTGAGCATGGATTCCACTCGGGAATCTAAAGAGCTGCTTCGGCTCAGCTGAAAGGGGATTTTGAATGATCATGTGGATGGGCGTAGGAGATGTCTTGTCATCAAGTGGTATCAGAGCGGGAACTTCATCTGTATATTTTAGGTGAAGCGAGAGGAAAGCAGAAGAAGATAGAGTTGATGAGGACTCTGTAAGGACTTGTTTGCAGGTAGGCAGTAGTCCATAGACAATCAGGGAGACTGTAGGATGATGAAGCTGGAACACTCAGGGATGCAAAGTGATAGCAGGTTTACCAGGAGAGCAAACAAAGGTAGCAACAGGGCTACTGAAGGCCATAGGTATGCTGGGAGGAGAGAGCTATGGAGCCAGGAAGATATAGATGAGGAGCTCGCAGATATAAGGAGAGAATTGGCGAGACTCGAATTTAAGCTGCGGCAGGAGAAGAAGATGGTTCAGGTATGTGAACCATAAATTAGAGAAATTCTCGATGATGAAGAAAATTGAAGTGTGATCAGGTGAGGATCTCAAGGAATGCCAGGAGGGAAGAGAGGAAATTCCCTATTTCCAGGTGGGCAATGAGTTGAGATCAGCTGAGGATCTCACAGACTGTCAGGAGGACAGCCAGGGAATTTCACATTGCCAGTTGGGCAATGAAAGGAGATCATTGCGGGATCTCGAAGACTACAAGGGGGGCAGCGGAAGCATCGAAGACTGTCAGGAGCGCAGAGATGAACATTTGAGACCATTTGAGGGTCTCATGGAGAGTTCAATTCAGCATGGAGTGCTGATGAAGATGGGATCAGTTCATCTCATGGTCTGCTAGGGAAGCAGCGGGAGCATCCCATATTGTCAGGTGGGCAGGGATGAGCATATGAGACTATCTGAGGGTCTCATAAACTCAGAAGTGAGTTGGAATCAGCCATGGGAGCTGACAGAGCGAGTAAGCTCAAAGGTGGATCAGCAGGTGCAGCTGACAGAGGAGGAAGATCAGGATGATATTCTGATGATTGGGGGAATTGGAATATTCCTACCATGTGCCCAGAAGGAGGCAGAAATTGGTGTTGCAGATGGTGCAACAGCAGAACAGTTACAACTGACGATGACTGTCAGGAAAGAGGATGAATTGGAGCAAACATTTGAGACTGCCCAAGCGGATGAAGGGAAGAATGAGCGTTCTAAGGAACGACTCAATGATTTGAGCCAGTGAGCTGAGAGCATTGTAGCATTGGAGCTGACAACAGAAGAAGAGAGTGAACACTCCAAGGAATGGCTCAACGCATTCAACAACGAAGTTGAAGAGACTGCAACGTGGGAGTTTGCACCAAAAGAAAAAGAAGAAGGAGAAGACAACATTTTCTTTGCTGATCCATGGGATCAATTTGAAGCCCTGGAAGAGAGGGTAAAAGTGCAGAGTGTGCACATCCAACAGGTGAATTTGGAAATGGATGAAGAAGTCATGGGAGATCACAATGATCTGCCCAATGGACAAAAAATTTTGCAGCTGAGGAGACTGCAAAAAGAGGACCAGCCACTGGAGCAGCTGGATACAGTGATCGAGGAGATCATGGAGCTGATGTTGAAGTCAGTAGACACTACCAACAGGGAGAGGCTGAGAAAAAGAGAAACAGCAGTAGTAGCGCAGCAGAAGCAGCAGGGGCAACAGGATGGAGTGGATGAGAAGCTCCAGATATTTGTTTGGGATCTAGGAGGATTTCCAACTGCTTAGAGGGGAACCTCATGAGTAGGAGCTCATGATTTTGTAGCTGAGGAGTATGATGCAGGAGCATCTCTCCACATCAACCAACCATCCAGCCAGCCACATCAGCGTTCACTCATTCAAAGGATGAAGGGAGGCACAACCTCATTTAATATTTGTTATGAATGTAATTTAAATACTTAAGCTATTGAGCTGGGAAGTCATGCTTTTATGCAAGCGTTAGGTGGATCGGATTTAATGCTAGATCGACTGAGATCTAGATCCAGATGCTGGACTAGACAACCATTTATTGTAATTGAATAAGGTAGGTAGACCTAGAGGGAAGCGCTCGATCATCCCCTCAGGTAAAAGAGACTTTTCATATATCATTTTGAAAGGGAATGGTTGTAGGAGAGGAGCTAGAGAGAGCTCGAGGAACACCATTGTAATTTCAGGCATTTGCCATTGTTAATATAATAGAGCAATTTTTCCTGCATTTCTGTGTTGAATGGATGTCTGTGTGTGTTCTTTTATATGCTGTGAATGTATGAATGTTATGTTGATGCATTTGCAGGAAGCTTTGTTTGATTTCAGGGTTGAAGGTCTTTGAGGCTTCACACCAGGAGGGTGTGATAGAATGCTGCGGGTTCTGAGAGTCGTGCACAGGAGGATGCACTTCTGAACACTACAGGTTCAGACAAAGACCTGCTGAGGCATAGGACTGGAATCATCGACTCAGGAAGAATACATGTGAGGTTGTTGAACACCTCAGGAGGCAAGGCTGTGTAGCTGAAACACAGTTGCAGATAGAACTTTGTTGTAAGTTCTGTAGAGGCTCTGCCAGGAGGGCATTGAGCGTATGCGCTGCGGTGCATTTGAGGAAGGACTTTGTTGTGAGTTAGAAGAAGTCAGGATCACTTCGATTCTATGAGATCTCTACGAGAAGGGCATCAAGTGAGTGCATTGGTGCACAGAGGGAACCCAAAGCTACTGAACATTCTGTGGAGAAGGTACTCTGCCAGGAGGGCATCGAGTCACTATGCAGGTAGGCACAGCAGAGGAGAACTATTGGAGTTCTGTAGTTGAAGGAAGAATCCACTGAAGGATCTCTACTGGGTTGCTGAACACCCAGAAAGACTCAGCAAAGGGTTGCTAGAGCAGATGGATAAGCTTAGGAGGGTGAGTGCTTTCATGCATAGAGCCAGCTGCAAGGAGTGCAGAGGCAGAAGAACTCTTTGGAGAGTTTGAAGTTCCCAAGTTTAGGAGGGACAATGTTTTTACGTGCACAATCGAGAACTCACAGTCAAGGATTTTGTGGAGAAAAGAAGACAAGGCAGAGACCTTGGAAAAACTAAATTCCCCTAAGTCTGGGAAGAAATCATGCAAGCTCAGGAGAGAGCAACAACAACCGTCAGATCGTTAGAAAGAGAGGATCTGGAGCATTGATTTTCATGTCTAGGAGGTGTATAGGAGTGAGTGCGTAGAAGAAGTGATCTGAGCCATCAGATCTGGAGTAGAAATCCCGTTAGCCATTGGATCGGGAGGAGTAGCGCAGAGTTTAGCCTCTGGAGGAGGAGCACACAAGCAGAACAGATCTGAGTCATTAGATCTGGGGAAAATACCCGATAGCCATAAGATTGGACAGAAGCTACACGGGGTTTAGCCATTGGGATATCGACCATCGGGAAATCGGGATTCCTAAGGTCGTGAGAACTGAGACATCATAAGTCTCGAAATCCTGACGAGATCTGAGTCATCCATTAGCAGAGGACACGTGGTGGAGATCGAGCACCCGTCGGTACTATGGTGCATCGGGAAATCAACATTCCTGTGGACAAGGCATCAGGGAGATCCAGGTTGAAAACCTCGGCATAATCTAAGCCGTTCATTTAGAGGGACAGGTGTCAAAGATCCGAGGAGATTCCGTATAGCAGTCATCGGGAAATCGGAGTTTCTGAGGGCAAGAGAATCAAGACATCAAATGTCTAGAAATCCCAAAGGAATCGGGACCATCCATCTGGAAGGACGCGTGGTAGGAGATCGGTGCCATCTGTGAAAGTCCTGACAGGAGGTTGTTGATTGGCTAATCGGGAATCAGGATATCGGAGATCCTGGGAGCAAAGGATTCATGCATTACAGAATCACGATCCACGATTTCCCAACAAGATCTGAAGCGTTCAATTTGGAGGATGCATGTCAGTGGATCCAGAAGGGTCAGAGTTCAAAGCATCGGGGATTTCGAAGGTAAGAGACCTGTGCACTTTGAAATCACGATACACAATACCTCGATCAGTGGGGGCTAGCTGTCAGCGTAGCAGTGGAGGAGGACAGAGCCACAATAGGGGCCAACTGTCAGCACGTCGGCATTTCGATCCCATTGGAGAATCGAGAGTCGCGGGGACGAGGAGTCCATATATTGTGACATCGAAAACCCTGAAACCCCAATGGGGTAAGGTTGGGGTCACGGGTGATGGTCACATTGGCCAGGAGCTATAACCAGAAGGGCTAGCATGGAAAAAGGTGCGTCGAGGATTAGAGGATCGTGGATCCAAGGGACGTTTGCAATATGACATCGCAAACCTCGAAACCCCAACAAGAGTATATGACGGGGTCATATAGTAGTGGTCACATGGACGAGGGCCTAGCCAGGAGGGCTAGTGCATAAAGGAACATATCGAAGATCGGGAAATTGGGAATCTCGGGGACAAGGAGTCTACACCCTTTGGTATCGCGATAGGGAAAACCCCGATGAGAGTTTGACTGTGGTCATATGGAGGGCGGTCATATGGTGAGAGTATAGCTCGGAAGGGCTAGCATGAAAGGTGCATCAGAGAATTGGAAATTGGGAGTTGGAGAGTACAGTGACTCTCGACAAAAGGAAGTGCAAAACCCCAAACCCCGATAGAGAGTCGCGGATAACCACGGTAAGGTGCTGAAGGCCGTGACAGGGTGAGTGAAGGGACCTGTCGATTGGGTAATTGAGCAAGGATTCCACTCGGGAATCTAAAGAGCCGCTTCAGCTCAGCAGAAAGGGGATTTTGAATGATCCTGTGGACGGGCGTAGGAGACGTCTCGTCATCACTACTTCCCTAATTAAATGTCGCCTAGTTCAGAATCTAAGTCACAAGTCTAAAACTTCTCAGGGTAAAAATTTTAGTCTAACCTTAAGAAAAAGAGACCCTAAAAATAAAAATAAAAAATTTAAACAAAAACCCACTTAAGTAATAGTTTAGTCTTCATAAAATTCTTGGGGTAAATGAAGAGAGTAAGAATTTAATTAAAAATAGTGGATT
The DNA here is from genome assembly GCA_009831015.1 of Picea engelmannii. Taxonomy (NCBI): domain Eukaryota; kingdom Viridiplantae; phylum Streptophyta; class Pinopsida; order Pinales; family Pinaceae; genus Picea; species Picea engelmannii. Next base: position 254 of record WSFP011512254.1, on the reverse strand, counting down.
TAAAAATTTCAAAGAAGAAATTATTCATTAATTTGTGGAAGTACAAATATATTAAATTAATAATAAAAGGGAAAGATTTAATAACGCAACTGCCATTTTGGGATTTGATAAAAGGGGAAAGATGGGAATAATAAGAATTAGGAAACTAAGTAATCGAGGAAACTTAATAAAGGAAAGATGGGAACTTATGGTAAAAAGCAACGTCAACATAGTAAGGAATCTGCAATTAAGAACTTGCTAATCTGAGCTAATTT
>WSFP011512249.1:0-13018 GCA_009831015.1 Picea engelmannii | reverse complement strand
AATTTGAACTCATAATTTTCCACTTAATTACTCAGATTACATTAAATTCACAAAAAAACATTTTTATTAAAATTCTAAATCATTTTTACATGTATTTACTTTCATATTTGTAGCACACCTTTCTGCTACTTTGTTTAATCGCTCTGATACCAATTTGTAGCACACCCATTTCAGAACTCTGGGCTTACTCGCGTTTTGATACCAATTTGTAGCACACACTTTGTGCAAAGCTCATACAAATATCATATATCCAATGCATTTAAACAAATAAACACATTTAACTCAGAGTAAAACATATCATTACTGCTATAATTAAACAATCCATAGCATTCCATATTAATTCGTATACACAGCGGAAAACATGATAACATTTACAGTAGAGACATGATAAAATGTGATAAAACATAGTTAGACACTTATCTTGTAACAATGGTGGGATCCACCAACCAAATGCAGGCCTTCCACGAACCTCCCAGCCTTAGACCGCACTGCTCATCAACTCAACAGTGGGTCACTTCCGAGCTGGGACTAAGCTCCACTCCAAGGCAAGGAATCTAGGCTCAGGCTGAGGTTACAGCGAAAACAGTCACACACAACCACAAGGATGGAATGCTCTCCCAGGAATCTCCCACGCTCACTACCCACAGACCCTCATTCCCCACATGCCTGTTCCACTCCAGGAGAATGCACCTTCTCTGTCACCTGGACAGTCCTTCGGCTACCAATCTCCCTTACCTTGGGTTATAGGAACAGACCAAACCAAAAGTCTCCAAGCTCTATGGGAGCTACAGGGTTCCTTCCAGGAGTTCTCTCCTTCCCCTGCACACTCTCTCACCTGGAGGAGTCGCTCACAGGCCAATAAGCCTCACGCAGTCCAGTACTGTGTAGTCTCAACAATCCCACGGGAAAACAGACACATGCTTTCCAAAAAATGGATTCGACAATCACAGGATGGATTCACAGTCACGGCTTCGGAACAGGAAATGCTCGCATAGGCTCACTCAGCTTTCCCAAACAAGCAAGACTCTTCCCCGAAATCAACATAGGCTTCTCGTAGGCTGGGGTTACACACACGGGATTTCTCAGAATCAGACACAGACATTCCAGTCACAGGGTCTCCCGAAGGTTCTCTACAAGAGTCCGGTTAGTCCTACTACTCAGAGCTCCGTACACGTTCAGACAATCTGGTGGAATGGGAATGGAATCGAATCGAATCCACTCACGGCTCACCCTGGCCATTTTTATTCGCATGCACCAGGGTTGACACTTTTCACCCATGGAACTGCATGCGTTCCACCAGCACATGTTCCTCCCACCACTTGGGAATTCACGTGTCCTTCCAAAAGGACTTAGGATAAAAACATATGATGCACATAACTTTTGGAATAATATTAAAATATCATTCCCAGGCTTAAGCCCCCTAGGCTTAGCCCATAGGCTCAACACTTAGCCCCTTTCCCACCTTCCAGCCCCTAATTCCTTTCCCACTCCGTGGATGCTCAGTCACCCTTCACTCATTCATCGTGGTTGGTCTGCACCTGGCGGTGTTTATATTTTATTAAATGTTCTGCATAAATACAAGTACAACAACAGGCTCCTGGCCTTCAATACTCAGGCTCCCTGGCCTAACAACACATAAGCCTCCAGCTTATGAAAACTTGGCTCACCAGCCTATAAAACATAATTACAATTCCTTTCCAAACATGGTTTACAACGGGGCTCGGCCTTGGGGACACTACAATTCCCCTCCCCTTATTTTTGCACTGTCCTCAGTGCAACTTACACTGTCTCTGCAAGCCTTTCAAAATTTTCAAAAAGATGCGGGTACTCTGCCAGCATAACCTCTTCATGCTCCCATGATGCGTCCTCAGGACCATACCAAGTCCACTGGACCTTTACAAGCTCTATAGCTCGATTCCGGAGCTGTTTGCTTTTCCTGTCCAATATGCGCACAGGATGCACTTGCAGGACACCATCTGGTTCCACCTGAATCACAGTCCAATCAATAATATAATTAGCATCAGGTACATATTTCTTAAGTAGTGAAACATGAAACACATTATGTACAGTCATAGATGCAGGTAATGCAAGCATGTATGCAATCGGCCCAATCCTTTCCAGGATCTCAAATGGCCCACAAAATCTTGCTGCCAACTTGGCGCAACTTCCCAGCTTCAGGTAACTCCTGTTAGTTTTCACTTTCAGGAAAACATGGTCACCCACTTTGAATTCTCTATGGGTTCTGTTACTATCAGCGTAACTTTTCTGCTTGTCCTAGGCAGCTTTTAGATTATGTTTAATTCTTATCATTTGGTCTTCCATCTCTTTGAGCAGTTCAGGCCCAACTACTACTTTGTCGGCTGGATTATCCCAACTCACTAGAGTGTTGCACTTTCTTCCATAAAGCACTTTGAATGGGCTCATCTTCAATGATGCATGATACCCATTATTATAGGCGAATTCTACCAAATGCAGGTAGTCTTCCCACCTTGATGGTTTATCCATCATATACATTCTCAGCATGCCTTCTATTACTCTGTTTACTCTCTCTGTCTGTCCATCAGACTCGGGATGATATGTTGTGCTAAAGTTCAGATTCGTTCTGAATCCTTTGAACAGTCCTTTCCAGAAATTTGAAGTGAATTTCGGGTCTCTATCATACACAATGGTCTTAGGAATTCCGTGCAAGTGTGCAACTTCTTTTAGGAAAATGTCAGCAACATCTGTTGCTTTGTGGGTGGTTTTCACTAGAATAAAATGGGCATCTTTAGTAAGCTTGTCCACCACCACCATGATCGAATCATGTTGCTTGCTTGTTCTGGGCAATCCTGTGATAAAATCCATTGTTACCACATCCCATTTCCATTCGGGAATAGGTAAAGGCTGTAGCAACCCTCCTGGGTGCCTATGCTCTGCCTTAACCTTCTGGCACTCCATACATTTGGTGATGTATTCAGCGATTTATTTCTTCAAACCCGGCCAATAATAATGGCTTTTGACTACTGCCACAGTCTTCTGATATCCAGGATGTCCAGCATAAGCCACATTATTCATCTCCTTTAGAATTTCCAACTTCAATTCTCGGACATTGGGTACATACACTCTGTTTTTATACAGAAGTAAACCATTAGTTCCCAAGGTGTAACTTTCCTTGGTCTGTGGTCTCTCACGCTGCTATAGCTTTGCTACAATATTTTTGTACTGAAAATCAGCATTTGCAGCTTCCGAATTTCTATCTTTCATCTCAGTCTGGTATAGACTAATGGCTGTAGCATGTAATTTGTGCACTTTTCTACTGAGTGCATCAGCCACCTTATTTTCTTTCCCTTTGATATGCTTGATATCAAAGTCATATTCGCACAGAAACTCCAGCCATCTGATTTTCCTCGCATTTAAAGTCGACTGATCAAATAAATACTTCAAACCGTTGTGGTCTGTTCTTAATTCAAATCTCCTTCCCATGAGGTAATGTCTCCATTTCCTCAAGGCGTGGACGATTGCTGCTAGCTATAAATCGTGATTGGCATAATTCCTTTTGTGCTCTTTCAGCTTTTGGGACTCATAACAAATTACAAATCCCTCTTGGCTGAGAACTCCTCCCATCCCCTCCTTACATGCATCTGTGCACACTACGTAATCCTTATTTGGATCTGCAATCTTCAGGATTGGAGCACTAGTTAGCAGCTGCTTCAATCGTTGGAAGCTGCTCTCACATTCTTCAGTCCACTGGAACTTCTTCTCCTTCCTTTGCAAGGAAGTGATAGAATGAGCTATCTTTGAGAATCCAACTATAAACTTCCTATAGTAGCCTGCCAGACCCATAAAAGATCTAACTTCTGCCACACTCCTTGGCATTGGCCATTCTCGAATGGCCTGTACCTTTTCAGGATCCACAACGATCCCTTCTTCAGATATAATGTGTCCCAAGTAATGGATCTTCCTTTGGTAAAAAGAGCACTTGCTCATTTTTGCGTACAGCTGGTGTTCTCTCAACACCTGCAACACCATTCTCAAGTGTTGTTCATGTTCTTCCTCTGTCTTGGAATACACTAAGATATCGTCTAGGAAGACTATGACAAACTTATCCAAATAATTTCTGAACACTCCATTCATTAAGCACATGAAAACAGTAGGCGCGTTGGACAATCCAAACGACACCACTGTGAACTCATAATGACCATACCTTGTTCTAAAGGCGGTCTTGCTGATGTCTTCATCCTTTATTCTCACTTGGTGATATCTTGATCGGAGATCTATTTTCGAAAATATTTTCGCAGCCTTCAACTGATCAAAAAGATCATCAATCCTTGGCAGAGGATACTTGTTCTTGACAGTAACCTTATTCAACTGTCGAAAATCAATGCACAACCTCAATGTCCCATCTTTCTTCTTCATGAATAGGACCGAGGCTCCCCATGGTGACACACTGGGGCGAATGTAACCTTTCTTTAGTATCTCTTCAAGCTGCAATTGCAACTCTTTCAGCTCTGGCATACTCATTCTATAAGGAGTTTTCGAAACTGGAGTTGTTCCAGGCATCAAATTTATAGAAAAATCGATGTCCCTCCTCAGAGGTAGTCCAGGTACCTCTTGAAATACATCCCTGAACTCCTTGAGTACTTCATGGTCTTCCAGATTCGATACTACATCTTGGGATGCTTCTTCCACCCGAGCTGCAAATAATTGACAGCCTTTCCGGTAACATTTCTTCAGCTGCATGGATGAGATTTCCCTCACAGCCACGGCTCTGGGAATCCTTGGACTGTTACCTGATTTCCCTCTTCATTCAGGCATGTGAACCTCTTGTTACAGAAATCCAGAAGGGCATGGTTTTGGTCCAACCAGTCCATCCCAATTAAGCAATCATATGAGCCTAAAGGCAGAATGTTCAATTCAGCCTTAGTGCTCATTCCTTTCATGTCCACTGAACAGGACTTAACCAATTCAATGACCTTCCTCTTGGTCCTTGTGGCTAACTGCACTAACCAAGAATTCTCATGTTTTCTTCTCATTAGATGCAAACTATCCACCACTCTAGGATTTACATAACTATGGCTAGCCCCTGAATCAATTAAAATAACAAGTGGTCGGTTGTTGATCGTACCTTCCACTTCAATCATGTGCGATTGAAATTCTGCTTGCTTATTGTCCAGGGCTGTGTAGATCCTCGACATTCTACTGCCCATATCCTCCACTGTTTCAGCTTACTGAACAATATGGAAAGTTCTTTATTTGTCTTTTCTGTGGGGGCAATCTTTGTACCTATGATTTCCTTTACAGCCCCAACACTCTATAGGTGGAGGCCTTGGCATTTGCTCATTCCCTTCAACCTTCCTAGGCTCTTTAAAAGATGACTGTCCCCAAGGACTGTTTCTGAAAAAGGAAGGCTTGCTTCCCTTCTGCCTCTGTTCCTTCTTAAATTTCCTTCGATCATCCCAGACCTTCCGAAGGATAGGCCTTTCTCCTTGCTGTTCATACAAGCATTTCGCTTTTCTGATGGTATCTTGCATGGTCTTAGGATCTTCATATTGAATCTTGTCACCCATGGAGGGTGGCAGTCCACTTAGATATCTCTGAATTTTAACAGCTTCGTCCTTGATGAATGGAACATACTTCATTAGTTCTAGAAAATTTCGTTCATACTCATCAATGGTCATACTGCCCAACTTGAGTTCAAAAAAATCCTTCATCTTTCTGTCATAGTATCTTTTAGTTAGGTATTTCTTCTCGAAATACCTCTTAAACTCCTTCCACATGACCTCTTTCTCTATGATTTGTTGCACCTGTACAAACTAATCCCACCACATGGATGTTTTTCCTTTCAGTTGGTACATTGCAATTCTTCCTTCTGCATGGGTAGAATAATTCTGCAGTTGGAAGTATTTCTTCATGCCAAGGAACCACGTCTCGACATCTTCCTCCTTCTTATGTTCTCCATCAAATGTTGGAGGCTTAATATTTTTCATCTCCCCTTTCAATTCATCCTTTCCAGATTTTCGGTGTTTTCTGGTAGGGGATGGGCTTGGACTACTGTGTGTCTTCCTGTCAGAATGTCTTTGGGAGCGACTAAGATGTCGGCTACCACTCCTCGACCTACTTCTTCTCCCATGGGTTCTGCGACTCTCCATCGTACTTGAGTCTCCTCCCTTCTCGAGTTTCTTCTCTATTCTTTCCAGGCTCTTCAAAAATTTTAAGTTTAACTCACCCTGTCGATTCCTGACTTTCATGAGCTTTCGGCTATCAGCTCGGCGAGCCTGAGCCTCTCTTTGCAATCCTTCAATGATTTTCATTATGTGTCCTTCCTTATTCTTCTATTTTCCATGCCCATTGGAGTTCGATCCTTCGATTCCCAGGCTAACATCATTTCCTTCATGTTCATCCTCTATTTCAGGGGTAATCTGTACTTTTCCCCACTCCATACTCGGCTTTGGTTAGCTGGAGTCCTGACCTCCGTTGAACTCTGCACACGCACTGTGCAAATAAAATTGTAGTTTATAAAGCCATTAAACCTTCAGGAACAATATTCAACATTTATAACTAATACCAACAAGATCAAAAGACATTTCGATTCCAATGGGTTTTCTAAGCTCTCGTTCGGCTCTGCAATTTTCGTGTTTTCTAAGCTTTCATTTTTGGCACTTCGGGTTTTTGTACCTCGGGACTTCGGGTTTCGGGGTTTTGAAGTCTCGGTACTGGAGAACTCCCATTTAAATCTCCTTTCCAACCCCTGACTTCTGAAATTCCGGCTTACTCTACCCTCCGGGCCCACATGACTCAATGGTTACCCACAACTACGGTGGTACGTGGTACGTTAATGAGGGCCCATGTCGCTTTTTAACGACGCCATCGAGTCCCACCTCTCTCGCTTCTCTTCTTGACCCACTAGCACGTGGTACATCTCCATGTGTCCATGTCCATTCCCAGAAAAATCCAACGGTCAGATCTTTCTCACATTGGACGGTCGTTAAAGACCCAGAGATTCCCCGAAGGAATCTCATCCATTCATCAGGACTTAGCCACATGCTAACGTCTCGACAGTAGGGTCGGGATTTATTACGATGAGAGTCTGAGTTATTTGTCAATGGAACTCTCGAATCCCCGATTTTCTGAAACGGGTAATCTCTCTACACATGGTAATCTCAAATCGGATGGCCCACGACTGCTCCAGGGTTTCCACCATGGAAAGTCCCGATCCTTTCGGGGTTTTGGGATTCCAAACAATGAGGCGCTCTAACTCCCATTAGCCCTCTGGGCTAGACTCGTGGTTCACACCACCTCCCCTTATATGACCACAGTCATACCTCCTATCGGGGTTTCAGACTTTCCAATGCCGAAACACATATATCCTCAGGATTCGCGAAACGCTGAACCCGATATGCCGATGGGCTCCCGATATCTCCCACGTGTCCCAACTAATGGATGGCTCAGATCATTCCCGAGACTTTTACCATGAAAATTCTCGACCTCCTTCGTGACTCCCAATATCGCGATTCCTGATTTCCCGAAATGGGAAATCTCACGACATGTGTCCTCCGTCTTTCGGACGGTCTAGATCTATTTCGGAGCTTTCGTCCCTAGTCTCTGAGGTTTAACCTTCGGACATCTCCCAACAGATCCTACGGATGACGGGTTTTCCGGTCGAGATCTGACGGTTCAGACGGTTCCTAACCAATTCAGATTTTTTCATATCGCGATTTCCACATTCTTGTGTATTTCAAAAGGAATTTTAATTCCTACGGACATTTTTCTAGATCCGACGGTCACGAGGGCTCGCCTTCCCTCCCAAACAGATCCTAAGGTTCTAACACCATTGGTGTAGAGACCTGTCTCCCCGTGGCCATAGACCACACCAACTGTGGTTTCACTCGCCGCTATACTTACTGAGCTCGTAAGCACGGTCAAACAACTACTTGACACTCCGAAACAAACCAAGGTCCGAAATTGGCCCTCTAGACCCAATTTCCCTTCGCATTCTCGGTCCAAAGACCACTCCACTGGCCCATCTAGGCTTAGTGTCGAAACCTTCGCTCTAATACCAATTTGTAGCACACCTTTCTGCTACTTTGTTTAATCGCTCTGATACCAATTTGTAGCACACCCATTTCGGAACTCTGGGCTTACTCGCGTTTTGATACCAATTTGTAGCACACCCTTTGTGCAAAGCTCATATAGATATCATATATCCAATGCATTTAAACGAATAAAGACATTTAACTCAGAGTAAAACATATCATTACTTCTATAATTAAACAATCCATAGCATTCCATATTAATTCGTATACATAGCGGAAAACATGATAACATTTACAGTAGAGACATGATAAAATGTGATAAAACATAGTTAGACACTTATCTTGTAACAATGGTGGGATCCACCAACCAAATTCAGGCCTTCCATGAACCTCCTAGCCTTAGACCGCACTACTCATCAACTCAGCAGTGGGTCACCCCCGAGCTGGGACTAAGCTCCACCCTAAGGCAAGGAATCTAGGCTCAGGTTGAGGTTACAGGGAAAAGAGTCACACACAACCACAAGGACGGAATGCTCTCCCAGGAATCTCCCACGCTCACTGCCCACAGACCCTCATTCCCCACATGCCTGTTCCACCCCAGGAGAATGCACCTTCTCTGTCACCTGGACAGTCCTTCGGCTGCCAATCTCCCTTACCTTGGGTTACAGGAACAGACCGGACCGGAAGTCTCCGGGCTCTATGGCAGCTATAGGGTTCCTTCCAGGAGTTCTCTCCTTCCCCTGTGCACTCTCTCACCTGGAGGAGACGCTCACAGGCCAACAAGCCTCACGTAGTCCAGTACTGCGTAGTCTCAACAATCCCACGGGAAAACAGACACAGGCTTTCCAAAATCTAGATTCGACAATCACAGGATGACTTCACAATCACAGCTTCGGAGCAGGAAATGCTCACATAGGCTCGCTCAGCTTTCCCGAACAAGCAAGACTCTTCCCTGAAATCAACATAGGCTTCTCGTAGGCTGGGGTTACACGCACGATATTTCTCAGAATCAGACACAGACATTCCAGTCACAGGGTCTCCCAAAGGTTCTCTACAGGAGTTGGGTTAGCCCTATTGCTCAGATCTCCGTACACGTTCAGACAATCCGGTGGAATGGGAATGGAATGGAATGGAATTGAATCTGCTCACAACTCACCCTAGCCGTTTTAATTCGCATGCACTAGGGTTGACACTTGTCACCCATGGAACTGCATGCATTCCACCAGCACACGTTCCTCCCACCACTTGGGAATTCATGTGTCCTTCCAAAAGGACTTAGGATAAAAACATATGATGCACATAACTTTTTGAATAATATTAAAATATTATTCCCAGGCTTAAGCCCGCTAGGCTTAGCCCCTAGGATTAACACTTAGCCCCTTTCCCACCTTCCAACCCCTAATTCCTTTCCCACTCTGTGGATGCTCAGTCCCCCTTCACTCATTCATCGTGGTCGGTCTGCACCTGGTGGTGTTTATATTTTATTAAATGTTCTTCATACATACAAGTACAACAACAGGCTCCTAGCCTTCAATACTCAGGCTCCCTAACCTAACAACACATAAGCCTCCAGCTTTTGAAAACTTGGCTCACCAGCCTATAAAACATAATTACAATTCCTTTCCAAACATGGTTTACAATGGGGCTCGGCCTTGGGGACACTACAGTATTCATTAAAACTATAAATTAAGTTATAAGTGTAAATACCTCTTATATCTATAGATGGAGATCAATCTGCAGGAATATTAGATTAAAAGGGAGATAATGCCAAATGTTGTTAGTCCTCCTTGTCGATCCAAATAATTTTGCATTAAAATGTGTTCCCTCATCATGCAATATTGTCTAGCATTGTCAATGGAATTGTTGAGCGGTCTATCTACTGTTGACTGTGGGTGGTTCTACACATATTGGTAGGTGAAGGATTAAATTATGTATCAAATCGATTACTAATATTCAAAGAGGGTAGGCATTTGGAAGAGTTAGTATGGATTGAACTCAAAATCCTTTGTATTCTTATTGGTTTCAATGAAGGTTGTCATCTTTGATTGGGGGTATTATTGTTGGGTGTTTCAATATTTCAGCTAATAGTGAAGAATGCTCTCTCTTTGTTTGGAATTCAATTGAAGAAAACGTAACACTATTTAGACATAGGAAAAGACGGGAATAACTAAGATGTTTAGGTTCTATTCTTTAAGAAATTAATGGACATGAAAACAATATTCGGAAGATGAAGATGTTTTCTACTTCATTGTTGGCCTTATTGACTGTACTCCATTTCTTGGATGGATCATCTATATCAGTTTCAATTTACCTTGAAAGTTGTAAGAATTTTTGTTTTCATGACAACTACATTTTATTTTTTGTGAAGATGTAGATAATGCAACATTAAAAATGCTTCTCGAAATATAGAACAATAAGCTAACAAATTTGTCTGCATTGAATGTATGCCAATTATCTCTCTCTCTTTCTCTAACCTTATCCTGAAGTTAATATGAAGTTTATAAGAGGTGTGGAAATTCAAATCTTACAGTTTGGAATAATAGGCTATAAGGTTAGTGACTTTCTAACAACCTTAATTCTTTAATTGGAGTTGGTTTACAAAACATTCTTTTGTTTTGTTTACAAGCTTTGAATGCAATATTTTTCTTTTGGAAAACATAGAAAAATGTTAGTCAATAACCTTGTAGCCTTATTCAAATAAAATCCTATCAAGTAAATGCATACCTTGTAAGTTATTCCTCTTACTTTATCATATTATTGTTGGGTGTTTTAGAATTTAAGCTAATAGTGGAGAATGTTCTCTCTTTGTTTGGAATTCAATTGAAGAAAACGTAACACTATTTAGACATAGGAAAAGATGGGAATAACTAATATGTTTAGGTTCTATTCTTTATGCAATTAATGGACATGAAAACAATCTTGGGAAGATGCATATGTTTTCTACTTCATTTTTGGCCTTATTGATTGTACTCCATTCCTTGGATGGTTCATCTATATCATTTTCAGTTTACCTTGAAATTTGTAAGAATTTATGTTTTCATGACAACTACATTTTATTTTTTGTGAAGATGTAGATAATGCAACATTACAAATGGTTGTCGAAATATAGAAAAATAAGCTAACAAATGTTTCTACATTGAATGTATGCCAATTATCTCTCTCTCTCTCTCTCTCTCTCTCTCTCTCTCTCTCGCCTTATCCTGAAGTTAATATGAAGTTTATAAGAGGTGTGGAAATTCAAATCTTACAGCTTGGAATAATAGGCTATAAGGTCAATTACTTTCTAACAACCTTAATTATTTAATCAGAGTTGGTTTACAAAATCTTCTTTTGTTTTGTTTACAAGATTTGAATGCAATATTTTTTTGTTGGAAAACATAGCCAAATTTTAGTCAATAACCTTGTAACCTTATTCAAATAAAATCATATCAAGTAAATGCATACCTTGTAACTTAGAACTCTTACTTTATCATAGAGTAAAATGAAAGTCTATTTTAACTATTGTGATTATAATTAGTTGCAAGAAATTTCCACTGATTTTTGAGGAAGAGAGTTGGTAGGTAGTTCCCAGAGTTTGTACATAGGGAAAACAATACTGGTTCGCTTCATTGATGTCTATTAGGCATCAAGTTGGCCCCGAACAACTTTGAATGTGTGACCTAGCAGATCCCAATTGTATTTCTTAGGATATGATCCTAACCCCTCTTCATGGGTCATTAGTTAGTATGATGTATTTTCTACGTAATAAAGGTCAAGATTAGTAATAAGGCCTATTAAATAAAGGAGAATAAGTCAATGTAAGAAGACCTAATAGAAGCTTTTGCTTCTAGAAAGATCTTCGTCTAGAAGTTTATGTAGATGATATAATTAATATAAATAAGAGTATGAGGTATTGGATAGCTTGTCTTGAGAATTGTTGTAAAACAACATTTCTCTGTTGGAGGTTCCCTCTCGAAGAGGAAAGTGAACATTGTTTCCTATAAATAAGGGTATTATTTTGGTGTTGTGGTTTCATCTATTGTGTTGTTTCATTGTTATTCTTTGCAATATTTTTGTTTTAGCTATTATAATAGATTTAGTACCTTACAAGTGGTATCATAGCACTTTCCCCAGCTAAAAATTGTGGGTTATTTTTTTCCTGGGTAGAGATGTATTTTGGCATCTTAAATCTACATTAATATGTCGTTTAGTGCATAAATCCACGATCGGGGAAGCATACATGCAGGAACTACAAGTGGTATTTAAGTGCACATTGTTGGCTAGCCTTGTAAACCCTATAGGTACCACTTTGAGTGGCAGCGCATCAGACAACACCTGTATACGAATCGACCTAGATATCCTAAAGCCCTCTATAGATAAACCAATCAGTCTCAAGATTGCTATAGTGTCACCGACAACAACACTCCGGGAGATACTCTCTCATACCTGGGTAGTCAAGTAGTATAACTAAGGGCATAGTCTAGCCTCCTTAGTTGGTGCCCTAAGATATTGGGTCAAGCACTATTGTTGGACCCCGCACGCATATCAGAGATCTATAGCACAGGGAAAACCCTTGTCCATAGAAACCCTAAATACCCTAACCCTTGGGACATAAACAAGAATAGAACAGACACGATCTATTGTCGTGCAACTTTACCTCCTGCATTCTGGTTGTGAAATTACTACACATTTTTCCCTGTTAAGAATTTGGGCCTTTCAGCACTACAATATTCTTTAGATCAAAGTATAACTCCGCAGGAGTAAAAACAAAAGGTTTGGGGCCACTCACACCCTTATTTGAGACCTATCCCATTATATTCCTCTCTTCATCCCGATCGTAGTGGTACCTATCATTTTTAACCCTATTTTTCTGTGCCCAACCCCTTTCCTGCCCCCCCCCCTCCTATTTGAGACCTATCCCATTGGATTCCTCTCTTCATCATGATCGCAATAGTACCTATCATTTTAAACCTATTTTTTGTGGCCTGGACTCTTTGTCACCCCCCTATTGCCCCCTTATCCCACCA
>WSFP011512248.1:0-13018 GCA_009831015.1 Picea engelmannii | reverse complement strand
AAAAGTTGTACATGCTTAGGAACATTGACTAAGACACTACTAATTGATTGTCATGTGATGTCGTCACTTCATGGTTTGGTTGGTCATTTTCCTCAATCTCAATTTTCTTTTGAGTTATTAAAATTAGATTTCAACCAAGTCAAATGTCGAGTTTAGGAATCTCTTCATCATAGTCGAGGCAATTCATGCTTTCTATCAACAATTCAACATTACAAGCATCTCTGTATGTAAAGAGAACCATGTTGACTAGATGGTTGGTGAACATTTCCAGATCAAGAATACGTTTGTTATAAGGTTTCATTCCAAAATCAAGGGACACCCCTTCTTCACAAAGCATTCTCTCCAAAGCACACCGGCCCCTTTCTTTGGTGCTCTCTAACCATCATTTAGTCAATGTTTTGTTCTTAATACACTTCGTGCGTATACTCTCAGTATCTTCAACCACCCTTCATGTCAACACCTTATTGGTATATATATCACATTGCATAAACAATGTACTTTTTTTCACCTTACCTTCTTGTATGTCAGTTCACACTTTAATACTTTATACTAATTGTCATTCTTGTATACTTATTTATTTATCATTAATATTCTCCCTTAATCTTCTATCATTATTACATACTAACTATCTTGTCATTGTTATATCCTCGTCGTCTTTTCCATAATTCACTTTACTTATATTACCTATTTCTCAATTCTTCTCATTCTTCTTATTTTTAACCTATCTTACATTAAGAGAACAGTGAGAACGTTACCCTATCTTCTTTTGTATGCACTCTCATTATAACTATTACACCATTCAATCATCTAAGACCTCACACATATATTATAATATTAATTTTCATTTCACAATCCTACATATTATATATAAACACACTTGTAATATCATCACATATATTGAATTGATATTGCTATATTATGCTTAGTCCTTTCAACTTCACATTATACTAGGATGTTGCTCAATAGCATACAATATAATTAATAATTTCCATACTAATTATATTTTACATTAATTATCTTTCAATATAATAAATATTGAAAAATAGACGCATAAAAAAACAAATAATTTAATTTACAACTAACTCAAAGATTTTCATAAATTAAAATAATTAAATATTATAAAAGTGAAATTTAATAAATTAAAATAAGTAAATATTATAAAAATAAAATATTTCTCATAAATTAAAATAATTAAATATTATAAAAGTGAAATTCCATAAATTAAAATAATTAAATATTATAAAAGCTAAATATTTCAAGTAAGAAAAATAAAAATAAAAATAATGGAGAATGAGCCATAGATACTTAGTTTTGAAAGGTTTCCTAAATTATTTTTATATGCCATGGTCCAAATGAAAAAAAAAACTTGTCTTGAGAATGTTGTGACATTGCTATATTCCAATACTGAAATTGATGGGTGTTTTTTTAACCAAAAGCATAGTGTAATCTATTATTCTTAAATAAAATGATACAATTTTTTTTAACCCTTTTTTTTAATCAATTAAACAACAACTAACTACAAGGCAGGAGGAAGCCTTCATGTATGTAGTGGATTGAGATAATGACAACCTGCATTAAGTGGCTTGAATCCGTGTCTGACAACAAGAGCAGGCAATAAAAAGGGCATTTAACGGCTTACTTGATTAGGTGAAATTGGGAAGAGAAACGTGTATCCCAAGAAGACATTATGACAGGTTGGTTAGAATTTAAAGAGGATAGAAGAGGAGTCATTTATTATTTATTCGCTGCACTACACTAGGGTGGGCAACATTTACAAGGAGATTATATTGTGTGGAGAGCATGCTGCCTCTTTCAATGACTGATGTGATGTTAGTGATGTGATGTTAGTGGAACTGTTCAAGCGAATTCAACCAGGTTCCAGGTTGAATGCTACTCTCGCTCCAGACTTCAATCCATTCCAGATTTTGTGCCAAGGACTATGCATGCTCACACAAATTGCGAGCAACATTGGGATCTTGGTCTTGAACTTCCTCTGCAGCCTTGAGAATGGCATCGATATCTACAACGTTCAAGGATTTTATGGCAGAGTGAAGGGACGCTACATTTCTTTTCAACCTACAAGGCTTTTATGGTTCATCCAACGTGATTTTCTTGCAGGAAAGACTGTGCAGCAAATGGTGAATGAAGCTCTCCAACAGGTTCCCAATCTTACAAGGAACAAAATATAATCAAAACCCTAGCCCGAGAGATTCTAGGTTAAGATTTGCCAATATCAGTTTCATTCCCAGCAGCAATAGGTGGTTTGAGTCCCAACAATATAGGTGGTTTTAGGTTTGAGTATCACGAACACTGCAACTGCATTTAACAATATAGGTGATTTTAGGTTTGAGTAGCACGAACACTGCAACTGCATTTGACCGAGTCTAATCAAAAGCCCCGATTCCGGGTGTGGATTCAGTTGACCAAGTGAACGTTGTGTCAGTCGGAGAAGCAACACTAAGAGTAGAGGCATTCCAAGAAGGAGAGAACAAGCTATGTCCAGGTGCCACCTTTCTCCGGCTGCGTTTGAATATGGAGAGGACCTGGTAGTCACCTTTTGGTAATCACCTCTGGTAGTCACGGTAGACGAACGGACGGTTTGAAACCCTAGACAAGTATTTATCGGCAAAAATGTCCGATACATAATTTTTCCGAGCTTTCGATGGAACCAATGCCCTGGTCATTTTTTTAGCGATCATTCTTCTAATAACCATGGTAATGATTCGATTTATTTCACAACCCCTACCTCCTCTGCCTGGATCCTTCTACTGGAGAATATGTTTGACTGGATCCGTCTTTACTCCCGCTCCTTTCTGCGTGCCTGAAACCTTAACTACTCTTGCCCCTACTACTGGCTCTTGGCTCTACTGGTGGTTCTACAGGGTAAATGAGGTCAACAAATGGATAAATTACTGGATCAAGATAAACTGAATTTCTCAGGCATCTTGAACGGTTATTCAAAAGTATGCTAGGGCCGAATTGGAATGGATGTTTAGCAAGGCAGTGGATAATCCGAACGCGGGCGAATGGAAGCTACGACTAGGTGAAATACCACCTATGTGCTTTTGAGCCTGCCTACGCACCTCGAATGATCCCATGAACACGCTTCGGTTCTTCTCACCGGTAACTTTGTTTCAGGAAACAAATAATTTTGTACTGCAATGGCTCGGTCCAAGGAGAAAGTTGAGGAGGCAAGTGGAGAGAAGGGGGATTTGGTACCAACATAAAATGCAGAAGATGAAAGTAGAATGGGACGCCAACATCAAAGCAGTAAGCAAAATGATGAGGAGGCTCAAGCTCGTCTTGAAGATCTCATAAAATTAAATGAAGCGAAGTCTGCAATGCATAGGGCTAATTTGAATCCAGAAAGGCCAAATTCAGGTTTCCTGAGGTCTCTAGATTCTAGCATCGAGCGTAATAAAGCAATGGTTTTGGTCCCACGTGAGCTCCCCTCCCCTCGGTTGCTTGACGCGTTGAGCACTCATGCCCCCGTGGGCTTCTTCCTCGTGGTTTGGGTGTTTGGTCTAGAGCGCTAAATTGGTGTCGGGCTTTAATACCGCAGTCATAAAAAATAAATAAATAAATACTTAAGCAGATAAACGAAGAGCAACGAGAAGGATTGCAGGAGGAACTGAAATCTGTTAACTTGAACAAATTTGTGAGTGAAGCTGTAACAACCATCTATGATGCAAAACTTAGAAGTTCTGACATCAATGCAGCGGTTCAGGTCTGCTCCTTACTTCATCAAAGGTACACGGATTTTTCACCCAGTTTGATACAAGGGCTCTTGAAAGTCTTCTCTCCAAGTAAGAGTAGTGATGATCTGGACATAGATCGGAGCTCAAGAGAAATGAAGAAACAAAGCACAATTAAGCTTTTTATGGAGCTTTATTATGTTGGTGTTATAGAGGATGATGGTATTTTCATAAATATCATAAAGGACCTTACCAACACAGAGCATTTTAAGGATAAGGATACTATGCAAATGAATCTATCACTGCTTGTGATTGTGAGTTTTGCTCGTCAAGGGAGGATCTTCATAGGGCTCCCAGATAAAATATGCGAAACAAACAACACGGTGAGGCTATGCTCACTTCTATATTATTCAATGAAGACGGATTACATCTTTATATAGGAAAAGACTCTACCGAGTCGGTTACATGCAAACCAAAAACAAGTAGACTCTCAACTATGAATTGACTCTTAACACGCCTACAACTGACTCTCACAACTGAAGCTTATAACTGGTGCTTACAAATGGCACTTACAACTAGCGCTTACTCCATTATTTCCAAGTCTCCCCCTTAATGGAGAATGGATTGACTTCTACACCTAACATCTCCCTAAACAGTTCAAACTTAATATTTCCAAGAGGCTTAGTGAAAATATCAGCAACATTTTCAGTAGTATTACAATACACAAGAGTTATTTCATTTGGCTGCAACTTTTCTCGATCAAAATGAAATTGTGCTTCAACATGCTTTGTCCTTGCATGAAAAATCGGATTCTTCGCAATATTGATTGAACTTTGATTATTACATCTGATCATCGTAGGTTCCTTTCATTCTTCTCCAGCATCTTGAAGAAGTCTTCTTAACCAAACAACTTCACAAGTTGTTGGACACAAGGCTTTATATTTTGCTTCAGTAGAAGACATAGATACAGTAGGCTGCTTTTTACTGCTCCATGAAACAACCCCAGATCCAATGCTGAACGCATATCCAATGGTTGATCTTTGATCATCCAGATTGCCAGCCCAATCAGAATCTGAATAACCTATCAACTCAACATCAGATGCATCCGTATATTTAATACCATAATCAAGTGTACCTTTTAGATACCGGAGTACTGCCTTTGTTGCATTCCAATGGATTTCATGAGGTTTCGCCATGAACTGACTTAACACACTCAGAGAATATGAAATATCAGGTCTAGTTGTGGTGAGATAATTCAGACTACCCACCATCTGTCTATACATAGTGCCATTCTCCTCCTTCAAACCATCATCACAAGAAAGCTCCACATTCTGTTGCATGGGAACAGTAGAAGACTTACACTGATCCATTTTAAATCTCTTAAGTATTTCTCTGATATACTTACTCTAACAAACAAAAGTTTGGCCTGCATTTCTCCAAACTTCAAGACCTAGGCAGTAATGTAACTCACCAAGATCTTTCATTTCAAATACCTTTGATAACTGCTCCTTGATTTCATCAATTAACTTCTCTGCATTTCCTGTAATGATTAAATCATCAACATATAATGAAATCAATACTATATACCCCTGTTCATCAAATTTGGAATACAGATTTGGATCACTTTTGCTCCTCATAAAACCGTGTTGAAGAAATAAAGAGTCTATCTTATCATACCATGACCTAGGTGCCTGTTTTAGTCCATACAATGCTTTCTTTAATTTACACACTAAGTGTGCTTGCCCCTTTTCCACAAACCTTTCAGGTTGAGTAAGGTAAACCTTTTGCTTTAACTCACCATTCAAAAATGCATATTTAACATTTAACTGATGCAGCTTCCAATGGTACTTTGTAGCTAAAGCAATTAACATTTTGATAGTATTCAATTTAGCTACTGGTGCAAATGTTTCAACATAATCAATACCTTTTGTTTGTGAATACCCCTTTGCCACTAGTCTAGCCTTAAACTTATCTATACTACCATCTGATTTAAACTTGGGTTTGATATCCATTTGCATCCAATGGGCGTCTTCTGTTTAAGCAATTCAGTCAATTCCCAAGTATTGTTTTTTATTATAGATTCATATTCTTCCTTCATTGCATTTCACCATTTATCATGTTCATTAGCTTCATCAAAACTCATGGGTTCTATGACATTTGAAATGCTACTCATTAGGGCATAGTCTTTATACCTCTCAGGAAGCCGAATATGTATTGAAGATCTTCTCAACTGATTATCTTCCTCCCCACTTTGTGAAGATCTATTTCCACCTCTAGGTGAATTGTGACTGCTTGAATTGTCCATATCATTGAGTCCTTCTTGCTGCTGCTACTACTGCCACTGTGGGGATGGCTGCTGCTATGTAGGCTACTGCTGCTGCTGCTCTTCTTTAACTCCTTCATCAAGAAGTCTCTGCCATTCCTCATGACTGTTGTCGTCATGATTTCCTGCTTCCTACTCATGGAAAAATACATCTCTACTTGCAAATACTTTGTGAGTAGCAGGATCAAACAGTTTGTATGCTTTAAATTCAGAATAGTACCCAATGAAAATACATTTAATGGCTTTAACATCCAATTTCCTCCTATTCTCCTTTGGAATATGAGCAAAATCCTTACACCCAAATACTTTCAAATTATGAATTGCAGGTTTGGAACTATACAAGGCTTCGAAAGGAGTAACTTTATCAAGACACCTTGTTGGACTTCTATTCTTTAAATAAACTGTAGTATTTATGGCTTCAGCCCAAAATGCATTTGAGAGATTCTTATCTTTCATCATACTGCGTGCACACTCTACCAGAGTTCTGTTTTTCCTTTCAGCGACTCCGTTTTGTTGTGGAGTGTGAGGTACTGTAAATTGCTTTACTATTCCATTATATTTGCAATATTTGTTGAAGTCTCCTAATTTATACTCTCCCCCTTGATCTGAATGGAGGATTTTGATGGATTTTCCTGTCTGCTTTTCCACCATGGTTCTGAATTCCTTGAAGTACTCGAAAACATCATTTTTTCATCTAAGGAAGTATACCCATGTGTATCTCATGCAATCATCAATAAATAATAGAAAGTAAAATGCACCTCCTAAAGACCTAGTCTGCATAGGCCCACAAACATCAGTATGCACAAGATCTAACACATCTCTCTTTTTCTTATCAGGATTAGAGGGGAATTCATCTCTGTGCATCTTTCCTAATGCACATCCATCACAAGCAACCTTCTCATTCTTTAACATGGGAAGTCCTTCAACCATATTCTTTTTCTGTAATAACAATAAATCAGGATGATTGACGTGTCCATATCTTTGATGCCAAAGAATCTATGTTGGCATAGTGACAGAAGTCAGTGCATGATGTGCTTTGTTGGTAACATCAAGTTTGTATAGACCTCCTGCTCTGACTCCCGTTGCAACAGTTTGGAAGTGGTCCAGCAGATCCTTCACTATGCAATAATTCTTGAAGAATTCAACCTTCAAGTTCTGATTTGTAATGGTGGACACAGAGATCAATTTTTTCTTTATTCCTGGCACATACACCACATCGTGAATGTGACGAACAATACCATTCGACAATATCATAGGAATGTCTCCATATCCCTTGATCTGATAAGCGCGGTCATTTCCAAGATATATGTTGGCACCATTCTATGTTTCTTTAAAATTAACATACCAATTTTTATTACAAGTCATATGTATTGATGCTCCAGAATCCACAAACTAGGCATCCGAATCATCTGTTTCAATAGATAAAGCAGCGTTAGATACAAACAGCCTAAGATCCCATGAGTCAAAATTCGGGGGTTCATCAATATCATCACTAGCAATAAATAATCTGAGATCTTGATTTGAAGATTTTTCTGCATAATGATTTGAATGTGTTCTAGGTTTGTTCCTAGTCTCATCACTTTTCTTCTTATGATAGTCTTTAACAATATGTCCAGGTCGACCACAATAAAAACAACTCTTTGACTCATTCCTATCAGATTGCATACCTTGATTTGGAGGTTGTCTTCTCTGCGATGAACTGCCTCTCTGCCATGAACCACCTCTCTGCCATGAACTGCCTCCTCTGCCTCTTACTCCTGATCTCCCTCTCGCAGATCTATTATTTGACCACAGTGCCAAATCTTTACTTGGAGGCTTCAAATTCCCGTGCCTCTCTTCCTCTTGTAGCAAAATACCTGTTAGATCTTCAAACGTAGGAGGTTTCTCCCTTGTTGCAAGGCCTGTTATGAACATATGATAATCTTCTAGCATTCCATTTAAGGTAATAGTGACCAGATCAGTGTTGGAAACAGTTTCCCCTATATTTACTAGCTTGTCTTTTACCTCTTTAATACGACCCAAAAATGAACTAACAGATTCATTTCCATCCATATTAATCCCTAGCAATTTAGTTTTCAGGAACAAAATGCGATTTGTGTTGCTAGTTTCATACAATGCTTTAAGCGTTGTCCATGTTGCAGCAGAAGTTGTAGTTTCTCTAATATGTGGAATTATGCTATCTTTAATAGGCATACACAACAATACCTTTGCCTTGTTTTCGCACTTCTCCCAATTTTGGATTTGTGCTGCTATCGCACCTGCAACCGCATCAGGTTTCAGTTCAGTTCCCTTTGCAATGCTCCAGACACCATAGCCTTCCATGAGCATCTGCATCTTGAATTTCCAGTTAATGAAATTCGATCCATCCAACTTGTTGGCTTCGTTGAGGTAGGTCTCTACCAGATGATTCGTCATTGCTGCAATTTAGTCTCTGCAAGTAAATCACTAAGGATATGCAACTTTCTGTTGCTCTTCCTTCGGATACCATCGATCTGTCTCTATCTCGACTCTCAACTTTCACACACAAAATCTCACAAATAATATTCTCTTGAATAAACTTTAATATCTAGTTATACTTCAAAATTATCCACTTTGAATAAAAATTCACTTTTAATAAATTCCAAATAAAACCCACTTTGAATAAAAATCCACTTCACAATTTCTTAAATCTCTTACCCACTTTAATAAACTTTATAGTCCATATAAAGTTTAAACTCCACATGCATACACTTTATCCACTTTTAATAATAATAATAATAAAAATGAATAACTCTTTCCACCATTTTCACCTCACGCTTTAGGAAACTATCATAATAAAGTTTAATAACCTTTATAACTCCACTCCACCTCACTATTTAAAAGGAATGATCTAAGAGTTTCACTCGTTTTAATAAAAAACAACTCCAATGAAAACTCACACATGCAAACTACCGATTTGCCTTCACTCCACACATGCAAACTTGCTCATGGATTTGCACCAGATGGGAGATGGTGGATCGACCCTCACATTCCAATGCTCACGCAAATCGTGGCTTCCCACAAGATCCGAAATTTCATGCTATCTCTTTCAACGGATTTGCTCCCGGATACCTTCAGGATTTTCCTTCCACAAGCTTAGCATGCAAACTACCTCCACAAAAAAAACCTCTTATCTTCAAAAACTCACACAACAGTGTTCACGCTGACCGTAACCTCCTCTTCCATGCAACTCAAACCCACACAGCTCTTCTTATCCAGCCTGTGGACCAACAAATATTTTTGCACGAATTCAAACTCCACGCAGCCCTCACGGATCCACCTCACAGAAATCACGCAAGCCTGCGACTCAGCAACGATTGCGACCCAACAAAACTCTTCAACGAAATTTCAGTAAATGGAGGAATGCACCAGATGGATTTTCTCACACATCTGATCAAACATTTCTCATGCTATCCACGCCCTCTCCCCGTGGCTCTGATACCAAGATAAAATATGCGAAACAAACAACACGGTGAGGCTATTCTCACTTCTATATTATTCAATGAAGATGGATTACATCCTTATATAGGAAAAGACTCTACCGAGTCGGTTTCATGCAAGCCAAAGACAACTAGACTCTCAACTATGAACTGACTCTTAACACACCTACAACTGACTCTCACAATTGAAGCTTATAACTGGTGCTTACAACTGGCGCTTACTCCATTATTTCCAAGTCTCCCACTTTCTGGGCAAGATATACAAGATGAGATCTATAAGGATCTCAACATCACTGTGGAGCAGAAGAAGCTTCTCAGGAAGGCATTTCAGTCATTCTATGATGCATCCGCGGATCTTCTTCAATCAAAGCATTCTTCACTTCGACAAATGAAGAAAGATAATGCAAAACTATTGAATGAAAAGGGGGAATTCAATGAAGAAAATGAAATTACATGTGAAAAACTGAGAAAATCTTATGAACACTTGTTCCAGAGCGTCTCTTCAAATTCTTTTGGATATTTTTTTGATCTGTTTTTTTGAAGACTTACCTTAAGAGCAGGGAATAATTTTGGTTGTTGTTTAATCTCATGTTAGATCAAAAAACAAATAGAAAAGGAAGGGAAATAATTACAATGGAATTTTGTGTTCTAGGTTCAAAAGTTATCATGGTGGTTTTTTTTTTTAAATTGTCATGATGTTATTTCAATTACAAACAATAATATTTCATTTATCTATGCCACTTGCTAGTCCAGGTGGTGAGACTAGTTGGTTTTTCAAGGTCACTTCCTTTGTCCAACAATGAAAGTTCAATTTAAGAAGTCCCTACTATAGAGTTATATTTTGATTCCCTATTCTCAGTAGGAGGGATGTTAATATAGGTTCTATGGATGAGATTTACAAATCTTATAAGAAAGTCTCATGGATTGAGCCAAAGGAGCCCCTATCTCCACAAGTTATCTACTATTTCCACTCTTACCTGCCTTTTCAAGACTACATCATCTACACCTTGGAGTATATTATAATACAACTAACTTGTAGCTTGAGAGTTCCTCTAGCTCATATTTAGGATTGTTCACATTAGCTGCAAATGGAGACAGATTATCATTTTTTTGGAGTGAGCACCACTCTTGCAGAATTTGTATTTGGGAGCTGGTGTCTGAAGATCATTTCATTTTCAAATGCTCTTTTGATCATTATATCTGTAGTTGATATCATTACTTATTTAGGGGTTTTCATATATTCTTAAGGAATTTTGTACAATACAAGGAATAATTATGTCTTGCCTTGTTCCTTTGTGTAGATGTTAAATCTCTAGGAAAATATTCTCAGAGACAGGTTTACCATATTGCCAGTTTCAAGATCTTCTTTGCTTATTTTCATCCTTTAAATGATCCATGTTGCAAGAGGTCTTTTTTGGGGGAAATCTGTAGTCATTCTAGCACATAACTACCAACCTACTTTGATAACACTTAAGGGTAAAGCATTGATTTCTTAATGATCAAGAGTGTCTCAATTTTCTTATTGTAGGAATTGTTGTAAGGTTTTTGAAGTATCTGATTCAGAGTATAGAAATAGTTATAATATGCAGGAGTGATAAATCTTGATGTGATGGGGAAATCCAGAAGCCCTGCTTTTGCAATTTTGACCACTTGCTTAAAACAGATTTTGTCTAGCTTTTGAGGTTAAAACAAGAACCAGTGCAAGGTCCTCTTACTTCTGATATTGTTTTGTTTTAATTCCTTTGTTTACACCTACACTTGAAGAAGATTTTTCAAAGCATTTAGGCTCCACGAAGTGTTAATTTTCTATATGTCCATGCAGATCAAGTATGATTTTATTCTTTCTCCCTAAGCATGAAACAAATATCATCAAGCATCTAGGTGGTAAAACAATATTAGGTTGATTTTTTTTTACAGAACTTACTAGGTATTTTTCTAGACATAGTTGAAGTGAAGGTTCTTAGCTCAGTTTTATTTTTTTGAAGGTTGCATAAATGGAAAATATTGTGTCAAATTTGCAAGTTCTCAAGTTTTCTTTTGATCCTGATAATCTAAGTTAATATCGAAAGAGAAACTATCAATGAAATCCTAAATGTTTTCTTCCTATTGTCAATAGTGTTACCCACAGTCTTGCCTAGGCAAGGATGGGGTCTCTTTGATTATGTTGAAGACATGATAAGGAGTATGACTGTGTAACAACCCAAATTGGATCATAGATGAAGAGGTTGTAGACCTTGCAGACCATGTTGGCACAAAGACAAAATCCCAATGTTGTGGGTGGTGAAGTCCAGGTTTCAGTTTTGAAACTGGGCTCTGATACCATATGTAAAGCCTACCTTATATTATAAACATGTTCTAATCTCCTACTAAAATTACTGCAACTTAGTTTAGAATTTTCTTTCATGATTTTTCTATGCCAGCACTACTGCATTTGGGTCAAATTCTGATGGCGCGTTCGACGCAATTGCCACTTTCTATTGTCGGAAGACCGACAAACCTCGGACCCCCTCAAACGTCGTTTCACATGACGTCGTTTTTCCGACGACCTAGTTTTCGTCTATATTGCGACGTTTCAAACGTGGTAAGAGAGACGTTGCAAACGTGGCAAGAGCAACGTTGCAAACGTGGCAAGACCGACATTTCAAACGTGGGAAGAGAGACATTGCAAACGTGGCAAGAGCGACGTTGCAAACGTGGCAAGAGCGACGTTTCAAACGTGGCAAGAGATACATTGCAAACGTGGCAAGAGAGATGTTGCAAACGTGGCAAGACCAACGTTTCAAACGTGGCAAGAGAGACACTGCAAACGTGGAAAAAGAGATGTTACAAACATGGCAAGACCGACGTTTCAAAGGTGGCAAGTGAGACGTTGCAAACGTGGCAAGTGAGACGTTTCAGACGTGGCAAGAGAGACGCTTCAAAGGTGGCAAGACCGACATTGCAAACATGGCAAGAGAGACGTTTCAAAGGTGGCAAGAGAGACGTTCTAAAGGTGGCAAGACCGATGGGACGAGGTATTAGCTCTGACATGGTTGCTATGGGAGCGACACTCTTGAACGTCGCAAGAGAGACATCTTGGACAATCTTGGAGGTGGAAAGAGAGACGTCTTGGACGTGGCAATAGCGACAGGAAGAGAGTGAAAGACGTCACAATTGCCACCTTTGTGTAGGTATTTAAAAAAAAAATACAATATCAATATCAAGACCTAATAGTCATTCCAAGCCCAAAGGAGGATTAAGTCATATAGGTGTCAGCTAGTGACAACATACATGGAAATTTCTTTCTGCTTCATTAACATTTTCTTCAAAATTAAATTTACGACAACGAAAAGACAGAACTTATTTGCAACCTTCAGTGCACACTTTAGCTTCAGTGACTTCAACATCCATGCTATCTCACCTTTCACTCTCAAGCCAAGTGGGAGATTGCATCTCCATTTCATTTAAGTTCAAAGATTCATCATCATTTATGACAACAATTTATTCATAAGGATGGTCTTTGAATTCAGCCAAATGATGCAGAACAGGAGGCACACATTCAC
>WSFP011512237.1:0-13018 GCA_009831015.1 Picea engelmannii | reverse complement strand
AGGAAGATCCTTCTAGAAGCGGAAGCTTCTATTAGGTCTTCTTACATCCGCCTTATTCTATTTTATTGAAAGGTCTTATTAATATTGACCTTTATTACATACGAATACATTGATCTACCTATGTGCAGGTTAGGACCTTAACAGAGAGGGTACAAGGTAGCCTCTATCCAAGATGGCGCAGTGCACCTTGCTTTCCAACTTATAGATGGAAAGCTTGTAAGAAATAATCACCCCAAGCAGGTCATCGGGTTCGTGGTGGACTAGGTGAGTTACCTCGTCAATGATCCTGAGAAAGACTGTTGCGAAGTGCAAGATTAGGGATACGAGTTCCACTTCAGCTGGCTACTTGTGTTTATTTCATTTGTCACTTGGAAAATACCGGAATTAGCTACCAACCCGGAGATTGAACCTTCAGAGCCGTTGGATGTGAGGTTCTCAAATTTATGGTATACAAATGACATGTCGAAGCAATGGTAGTTGAATGTGGTGTTCCATGCCTACTATCAGAAATTGAAGGTTTCCATTAAGTCGTTCCCATGCATGACACCGCGCACCATGCACCAATATGGACCTTTTGCAAAGTTTCTCTCATATCCACATTTTATTTATATCATTGCACACAGGGATGAGAGAAAAGAATAATTACAATCTTATTACAAGCTAATCGACGAAGATATGGAGAAAATCACGAATCAATTGTCAGAAGAGTTTCGTGTACCAGATGATGATGCTGAAATCTCTTACCCTGAAATCATAGGAAGCCCCTTGGTCACCCAGTTTGAACATGCAGGAAAATCAAGTGTGAAGAAGAAAAAGAAAAAGGAGGAATTTCATAACATAGAGACCGATGAGGAGGACAGTGCCTCGGAAGAAAGTGGATCTGACTCACCTGCAGGAGGAGGAATAGATGAAGTAAATCAAGAAGTGGGATGGGAAGAAGGAGAAAAACAAGGAGAAGGAAAATATACACCGCCGAAGGATCCCCCTACCAAGATAGAAGCATAGAAGAAGAGGAAGGTTTCTCCATAGAAAACCTTGGCAAGAAAGAAAACCTGCGTCAGTAAGCCCCAACTAGAGGCTACACTCACAGAGGATGATATCAGTCTAGTCCATGAAGCGATGGAGGACACGTCTGAATATCTATTGTAGAGATATGGAGCAAAGCAGGACGAACTGTATGGCAGGATAGAAAAGGAAGTGAGAAAAGTACAAGAAGTTATTTGCTCGGTCCACGCAGTCCCTAATGCACCATCCTCGTCAGAAACTACAAAGTTGGGGGATGAGCCAGCCCAACTTCAAAGACTTGTAGATGCAACAAAGGCTCGACTTCAGCGAGTCCAAGAGAAGAAGGATAAGGCTATAGAAGACCTGAAGAAAGACAAAGAGGAAGTCTTAGAGAAACTACGAGTTGCACGGTACTGTCTAACCATGTATGAAAATGATAAAGACGAGTTTTGGGCAATGTTGGAGGAAGACAAAGAAAAGATACATAGGGAAAAGGACCAGCTGCTCACAGATCAGACTGCAGTCAAATAAGTGGTGAGAAGAACACTTTGCTCTGTGCCAGGCTTGACACAGTTGGAAAATGAGGCAGTCGAAGTTCAAGTAATGAAGCTCATTGAGGCTATCTAGTAGCTTCAAGCAAGGGTAACGGAGTTAGAGACCTAAGCAATACCAAGCACTCCGCAGGAAGTGCGTGATTAGAGGGAGGAAGCCGCTAAGAGAACAGTTGGAAGTATCAATGCCCTCACCTCAGAATGAAAGCAGCTAAGCGATAGAATCACATAGAAATACGAATGCCTCACAGAATATCCAAAGCTTAGGAAGTTGTAAGCACAATGACAGGAGGCGCAACAACAGACACTGACAATTCAAGTGCAAATGAAGTCACTTACTGCAGTCGAGAGAATGAAGATATCATAAGAATAGTGTGTGGCCCAGCAGTGGATT
The DNA here is from genome assembly GCA_009831015.1 of Picea engelmannii. NCBI lineage: Eukaryota > Viridiplantae > Streptophyta > Pinopsida > Pinales > Pinaceae > Picea > Picea engelmannii. Next base: position 11,068 of record WSFP011512237.1, on the reverse strand, counting down.
ACTACCATCTAGGGTAGAGTAATGGAAGTTACACAGAGACTACAACCGGTGTAGGAGGAAGCCTGCGCGGTGTTTGAAGAGATTGAAGGACAAGTTTCACAACTATACCAAGTGGTTGCGATAGTAGAAAAATGCCTAGAAGGGCCTATTACAAAGAAAATAATCCAGGAGTTCGTTGAGCAGGAGGCTCAAATGAAGTAGCAAGTTTAGGAAACTCGAGCCAATCTTGAGGCCTTCGAAGCAATGTTTCCTAGATCTGAGTGACTCGAGATGAGTCACAAATGAGTGTTTGGGGCTTGTTGGCCCTCGACCAAGTTTAGTGGAAACATTGGTTGGGTTTGACCTCTTTTTGGACTTCGATAGGCTGGTCCAAGATGGAGTGCCCAGGCAGAGATGAGATTGCGGATCTCACTTTTTTGTGGGATTTGTGGACCCATCATGGGGTTATTAGGGTTTTGTAATGAGTTATGGAATGTTGGTCCATGGGTTTACCCATGATTAGTCCTTTTTGTAAATGTAAAAGTATAAATAAGTAAGATTGTAAGGTATAAGTAGGCATGTGATGGAGATATGATTAGCTAAGTGCAAGAGGCAAGTAGTTCTGAGTTGCTTTGTACAATACACTATGTATGTAAGGCTCTGTGCTTGATAGAGGAGTTGTCTTTGTGCCTTGACCCGATTTTGGGAAGGTGGATCTGGCTTGGTGCACACATCACTAGTCTAGTGTGAAGCTTGGCTATGTGGCTTAGTGCACAGGAGAAAACAAATGTAAGAGAATGAAGCCTAATAAAGAAGAAGAAGCAGTTGGTGGACGTAGCCCCACAATAGGGTGAACCAAGAATATCATGTGTTGATGGTTTTCTTTGTGCTATGATGTTGATACTATGAATCTTCTTAGTGCATTGATTGTTATATGTGAGAGATAGATTTATGAATTCTTAGTTCTTTATTTATGTTGAATGTGCTAGATCTAACTTATGATACTAAGTGCGATGTGTATGTTGTCATTATTACTGCGTCGATCTGTACTTCGGGTTTGATCTGTGATGTGAGTAAAACTAATAGGTCGATGCATGTTGTTCCTAAGTACTCTAAGAAGTGTGGTAATCACAGATCTATGTCCCAGCTTGGTTACAGACACCCGAGTCGTATAACCCCCCCTGCCTCTACCTTAGGTGAGACTGCATCTACTTCGCAGGTGTTGTCGAAAGGGTCGGTAGTTAGGGTTTTTTTGGTGCACTATTGAAGCGTTGAACCCTGTGCCAACAATTACTAAGTGGGGGGTGAATTAGTAATGAGCAACTTATACCACTTATTAATCCTTTTAACCATAATGTATATTCCTTTAACTTATTCAAAAATGTTCATCATTTCATCATTAATATGTTATTGTATGATATAACATTAACATCCATCAATGCATAATAAACAATAATAGACACATCCACACAATGCACAGTACACTAGTCTTTTACATGGAAACCCAATGCGGGAGAAAACTATGAAATGTTTTTCTTATATGTCTTTAAGAATTACATTCAAGGAAGCACCAACTTCCAATTCTCTAGCTCCAACTGGAAGGAGGATCCAACCCCCTAGTTTCTCAGGCTACAACTTGAGGAAAGCTCCAATTCCCCAATTATGTGGCTACAGCCAGAAGGAGGTTACAACCCCCTATGTTCTCCAACTACAACCGGAAGGTGGCTACAACCACCTATCCTTACCTCGTCTTACCGCCCTGAAATATAAGTGTCAAGTAGATGATAAAACCACTGCAACATTGTCACTATGATATATACCACTTTAAACATGTACCAACCTGTACAAACAACTTGTAACCAACCTGTGCCAAAATCATGTAATCAATCTTGTACCAAAAGTCAATCTGTACCAAAAAATACCAACAGGAACGTGACTTGTCTGTGCTGGAGTGCGCATATGTACATGCCCTTTCTATACTACATCTTGCATATATACACATCCTTTCTATAATGTGGCCTTTGTACACCTTCAGAAAGCTAGGGTTCTCACTTTTCTGAAACTCAGACCCTTTTCTACCTCTATCACATCAACTTGCAACTTGTCCCAACCTATACCAATCAACCTGTATTATCAACCATGTACATCAATCACTCACACAACTTGTACCATTACAAGTGCATCAACTATGCACATCACAATACCTCATAATCATTTCCAAGACCAAGATGTGTGTTTACTAATATATCAAGATATCTATGCCACACCATCCATATACCATGTGTCAACAATACTAATAGCAAGTTCCTCTAACAATGTACCAAGCATGTACCAATCATGTGTCACAAATACTACTTAAAAGTGCCTCTAACAATGCACCAAACATGTACCAATCATGTGTCACCAATACTACTAACAAGTGCCTATAAACATGTACCAAGCATGTACCAATCATGTGTCACCAATACTACTAGAAAGTGTCTCTAAACATGTACCACACATGTACCAATCATGTATCAACAATTCAAACTATGACTCATCAAGATGTACCAATATCACCATACCATACACCTCATGTATGTGCTAAGTCATCAACTATATGTCCCAGCATGTATCTCAACCATATACCAATATAACCAACAAAATTCCTCTATCAATATATCACACAATACATGATTCAAATGCCATAAACCCTTACATCAAACCATGTGCCAAAACCTCATTGTTATGTAGCCTCAAGTGTATACCAATCATATATTAATACCACTAACAAAATCCTCTCACATTGTACCATAAGATATACTAATAACACTCACACATGTACCAGCCATGTACTACAACAGATCTTTCTCAAACTAACCCAACTTCACAACCCAAAAACATCAACCATGTACATCAATGGCCTCCAAGACATACCTTAAGCATGTACCATATCATCCAAGATTCAAGCCTAAAAAAAATACATAAATGGCATAAATTTACTCATGAGAACCTATAGAATGCTAACCTAGGAACTTGCTTCGGACTTTAGGAACCTGGTAGTAACATCCACTCAAGTTTTTCATGAGTTTTTTTCAAATTTACGCTACATTTTCATGTACAACCCATGTGCGTACACTACCTCTTCTATAGTCAGCCCACATATGTACGCTACCATTCTACATTCATCCTGCGTACACCTCAGAAAATAGGGTTTTTTCAGTATTGTGATGTATCAAAACTTTCATCATCAACCCTCCTTTACTACCTCAAACTTGCATAACTTGATGTGTCAATGTGTACCTGCAATAGACCTTTCAAAAATACATATTCAATGAGATTCAAATAGACAGGGTTAGGTGCTAATGGGAGAGCCTTGCTCTCTTATTTATACTTCCATGTAGTTTCCTCAAGGGGTTACCTTTTAACCAACTTAACCCAACTTCCTTCTTCTAGGGCTAACTCACTTCTAACCAGTTGTCCACTTACAACCACTTTATCCACAAATAGTAATCTCTCCACTTCTTTTGAAATCACTTTATTATTTAAATAATTTCTCTTTGCAACCACTTTGTTGTGAAACTAACTTTTCTATAATTATTCAATTCATAACTTCTTTTCCCTTAACTAACTTTTTGTTGCAACCACTTTATTATTTAATTTATTTCTTGGTCAACCACTTTGACTATTCATTCTTCTCATCACAACTATTTTACCATAATTACCAAACTCACAACTTCTTGTTGCAACTAATTTATTTTTAATTGTTTTCTTAATGCAACAACTATACCCATGATTAACTCATAGTTACCAACAATTTGAATAGTACACTTCTTCTAGGAGCTTATAGAATAATTGATTTATTTGATGTTCTAGGGGATTCTAGATAACTCATGAGGGTTCTCCAACTTCACATAACCATAACTCTCCAACTGAGAGGAGTTATGTGACATTCCATATATCACCGGAAATGGCATGACATGTACTATCCATATAGAATAGTATTACATGCATATTCACTAATATTCATGCATTTATACCTCAAACAAAATTAGGTCCCTTACCTATACCTTTGTGCTACCAGACTTCTCCATGGCTTGACATCAATCTATAAGGGTTGACATCAATATACAATATCACTCTCCAAGGGTTGACATCAATGACAACCAAGAATCCAAACCAATTGTCGATCAACCTAAGCCAACTGTCTGACATTTGACTCATAGTACCTCACCTTTACATTTGAATGCAAAAATGAAATGTGCCTTGAGGATAAAAGCGATTCAATACCAACTTTTTGATGGAATTTTATTTAGGAAAAATTACGATTCAATGTTTCTTAGATGTTTAGAAAAGGAAGAGGCAGATAAGGTTTTATTTGATCTACATGATGGACCTGCAGGTGGTCACTTTGGTGGCGACACAACTGCACATAAAATTTTACACATGGGTTATTATTGGCTTACTCTATTCAAATACGCACATGCTCATTCTCACAAGTGTAAATATTGTGAGACTTCAGCTGGCAGAGACAGAAAATCAACATTACCTTTGCAACCGGTAATCGTTGATCAGCCCTTTGATCAATGGGGCCTTGATGTCATTGGTGAAATTGTTCCAAATTCTTCAAAGCAACATAGGTATATTCTTATTGCCACTGATTATTTCAAAAAATGGGTGGAGGCCATCCCCTTGAAATTTGTTACTATTGAACAGGTAATTTCTTTCATTGATCAATTCATTATTACAATATTTGGTCTCCCAAGCACATTGATTTTTGACAATGCAAGTAATTTTTCTGATTTATCACCCACTGAATATGCAATACAAAAGGGCATTAAACTAAAGAATTCAGCGAATTATTACCCACAAGGTAATGGTTTAGCGGAATCTACCAATAAAAAACTTTTAAAAATTATTAAAAAAATTGTTAATGATAATCATAAAAATTGGCATAAAGTGCTTATTTTTGTATTATGGGTGGATCGAGTGACTTATAAAGAAGAAATTGGCACTTCCCCATACTTTCTATTTTATGGGAAAGAATCCATTTTACCCCAAACATCACCTTACCATCTTTATCCCTTATGCAATCCATCGAAGAACAACCTTGTTCTAGCTTGCAGACTCATTTAAACCATATTTTTAAACTAGAATAAGTAAGAGATAAGGCTCGAAAAACTTTTTCCAATCATCAAAAAATAATTAAAAAATGGTTTGATAACAGATCATTAGGTGATTAAAGTTTTGAAGTTGGTGACTTAGTCATGAAATGGGATAAGTTCCATGAGGAAAAAGGTAAACATTCAAAATTCTAGAGATTATGGTTGGGTCCCTTTCAGGTTTCTAAGAAGATTGGTCCATCTACCTTTACTTTGCAAATGATTGAAGGCATCGAGGAAACTTTTCCTGTAAATGGAATGATTCTAAAAAATAATTTCCTTGAAGGATGTTGCGGTCCTTTGTAAATAACTGTAAATATTTTTGTTGTTTATATTTTTATGATTTGTTTGCAAATTTTTAAATTTTTGTTGTTTTGTTTGCATACATACTTCATTTTTTTTGTTTGTTGTTAATTTTTGTTTTCTATTTGACATAACAATCTAGGATATGTTGTTTATCGATTGTATTTGTAATTCATTTTTAACACAAAGATATTTTAATAAAATCATTTTACCTGAAATCGGAAAATTTGTAATATTCAAGATGAAGAATTCTTATGGTTGTTTTATCTTCTCAACAAATAATAACTAGGAAAATACTTCCTAACATGGTCTGATCGGAGTTTTAATATCCTGTAAAATTGAAATTTCTTGGGAATGTAAAATCATAAGATGAATAGTTTGGTTTTGCCCCATGCAGAGTGATGCATAAAAAAATAACTTTCTATATCACCCTTTTTCTTGTTTTGTCATTGCTTGATTTTAATTATTAATATATTTATCAAAAGATGAAAATTAAAATAAGATGTGCGAAGTGTATGCAAACCTGTTGTAGTTTTGAACAAGCTTGCGGGAAGCGGGTCAATGCCTACATGATATCAAGGTAACTTCGTCGGGGTGTTGAACAGGCCTTCTAGTAGCAAAGCAATACCGGGTTTAGAAAATTGAACTAAATGAATAACACTCTGTCATGGTATGTGAGCTTTGCTTAGTAATCAAATATAAATCCTTACATATCGAGTTTTAAATTAATCAAAATCCCCTATTCCCTCTGAGAAGTCTAGGTGAAAGAGTGTAAATATTGGTATATTTCTTTTATCTTTTTACAAATTAGTCATAAATATTTTTTCTATGTTCAAGAAATTTCCTTATTTCTTATGATCTGATATATTTTCTATGATTTGTATACATAAATAACTGGTTCTTACAATGTGTCGCCAATTGTTGTGGTATACAACAACCTTCCCAAATTTTCATTTCATGGTTCATTAGAAAATTTGGGCCCCTTTTTCAGTTTGAAAACTCTTTTCAATATTCCTTAATTTTCTTTGTAAATATGTTTATGTTATGATTTTATTGAGCATTAATGTGTGCAATATTTTTAGAATTGAAAAAATATTTTATTTTGATTCCTGTTTATATTGATTGTAATTTTGATTTCTTTGAATTTCATGAATTTAAACATGAAATTCAAAAGTCAATTTCGAAATTTTCCTCATGGCATATCGTTTTTTAGGATCATCTCATTTTGTTTGAATCATTTTGATTAATGATATTGATTGCAGATTGAAGTTCATAAGGTTTTATCTAATATCCATTCTTAATATTCTTGATCATTTTTGGCTCAGAAACATTTTCCTAACAAATATTTTGTTTGAGCTACAAAATTTCTTAGATTATCCATTACTTATTATTTCTCATCAAGTTTTAATCTATTATCTTAAAAAAACAAATCGAATGAGGAATTAAAAAGTTTGGTTTTCCAATCGATTTTATTAAAGCCTAACTAATGATTAAAAGATGTACTTAAGATATCATTTTATTAGTTCATTGTGGTTATGATTCACATTGCAAAATTAAAATTTGTATGAGTATATGTATAATCATAAAAGTAAATACACATATTCATCATCAATGTATTTGACCGTAAATCGCAATCCAAGTAATGATACTCTTTGTACTTTGTATGCCATGTGGAATCTTCAAGTTGTATACACCTTCCTCCATGTACCCCTTTGTCTTACCACAACCTAAAATTAATTACCACATCAAGTCATGACAGGATATGTACTCAACATTTTTACTCGATTTGGGTATTTTTGAAATTGTGAGAGTTTTGTATGTCTGAGTTGATATTTCTTGTTTTTGTGTCTGCATTTACCTTTTCTCCATAGACTTTTCCCTGTAAATTCTCCTGAGTGTTATCAAGTGTTTTAGTATGGGTTTAATCTCTCTGCATGAACTCCCAAGCCATGAATTAGTTGAGGCAAATAAGGATTCCATTCCTATGCTTCAAAAAGAAGGTTGGTTCAAGTTTCTAATGATGTTTCATGGCCATAACCTATAGGTGACCAAAGATTTTGCTCTCAATTTCAATGGAAATTCTGCCAGGATTTGGGACATTGTATTACAGCTTGATGAGGCCATAATTTCCAAGGCCACAAAGCTGCCAGCAAAAGGTGAACGATGGTCTAAGACCAAAAGGATTAAGAATATACATTGGTTTATGTTTCTCACCTCATCCAAAACTAAGTAAAATCACAAAGGTATGCATGCTTCTATGATTAAGAAGGAATGGAAATATATATTATGGATTATCAAATGTTATATAACATGTGAGGGTCACTACAGTTTGTTCTTTATCTATCATTTTTGTTTGTTAATGGTCTTTGTGGGTTTCGAGCTGAATATGCCTTTTTTTCTATTGAAATCCCTCGTGAAAATGGAATTTTTTTATCAAAGAGACCATCTTAGATCTGAGAGGAACCTCTTTCACCATGGTTTAATCAGGATTCTGATTGAAAATCATTTGAGCCAGATTAATGATTCATGGGATGAATTTATTAACATAAATAATTTTATTGAAAACCCAAAACTAAACCCTCAAACCCAAGATTTCAAATTTGGGTTCGAATCCACTAATTCAAAAGATGATGATGACAATAATATTCCACAAGTCTCAGACTCCAAGCAAATTCCGACAAGGGTTACATGCAACTAGACTCTAAGTTTAAATTCAAATATTAGAACGATGGCTTTTGATACAAATAGATAAGATTTTACTGAATCTTCTGATTATGCTACAATTTTCTCTCTCACCTCTAAATGTTCTAAAGATGCTAACTCCCATGTTCTCAAAACCTCCAAGGATTTGGAGAATTCAATCGACCTTAGGAATAGACTACTAGGGAGAAGGGTGTTGAGGTATATCAAAAATAAACCTAAGAAGGTTTCTAGTGTTGATTCTCCCATTTGTATAGAGGATGATGAAACTAAAGAAACTCAAGATAGTTCTTCTCGGGAGAAGGACTTGTCACCCATTATGGGGAAACCTATAGAGGAAAAATCTAGGATTGACACCAATTCGGAAGCTTCCTTTTGGAAGAAGAAATAATTTGTAGTGGTTCCAACTTTATAGAATAGCTTAATTTTTCTCGAATTGGAGAACCAATTACTCATATCCAAAAACAAATCCTTGGTTGAAGATGTTAGCAAATACTTAACAGACAGCGAATGCTTGTCATTGATGGTAAGTACAGTAATGAAGATAGACGTTGCAGAGAAGATTCAAATAAGCGTGTAGAGGATTGTTGGCAAGAATAGCGATGGCAAAGATCAACATGATCAACAGCAACAGTGATTGTTGGATCAACAATTCAGAATTCCCGATGACTGTCAAATCTCAATATAGACAAGAAGAGCACGCAGATATGGAGAATAGATCTCGAGTGTTAGATCCAAGCGTGAGGATCGACCATCGTAGGATCCAGGAGAATCTGCACGATATTTAAAAGTGCAAGGTGAAGCAAGTTTGTGAAATCACAAAAAGATCCTGACCGTCAATACACCAAAAGACGTGGACCGTTGATCTAAGCTCTTATTCAGAGTTTCGCCTATCGTGAATTGGAGTGACAAGAACTTCCATCGAAGGAATCGCGAGATGTGAATTCACGATAAGATCTGGACCATAGATTTATTGAGATCATGGATCATTGATCCCATGCCATTTCGGAGTTTCACTATTCGCGACTTGGAGAGGAAAGAAACATAAACGCTAAAATCGTGATATGAAAAATCGCAATTTAATTGCAGCCGTCAATTTGAGGTTTGTTCTGGACCGTTGATCTGAGCTCCATCTCGGAGCTTCGCCTATCGTGACTTGGAGAGGCAAGAAACATAACCACCGAACTTGCGAGATGTGAAATCATGATTTAATCGTAGCCTTCAAATCAAGTTGTGATTTGAACCGTTGATCAAGCTCCATCTCAGAGATTTTCCTATCGCGACTTGGAGAGGAAAGAAACATAACCATCAAACTCACGAGATGTGAAATCGTGATTTAATCACAGTCGTCAGATCAAGGTGTGATCTGAACCATTGATCCGGCTCCATCTCGGAGCTTCACCTATCGCGACTTGGAGAGGCAAGAAACATAACCTCCAAACTCGTGAGATGCGAGATCACGATAAGATCTGGACCATCGGATCTATGGAGATTTCAACCGACGATCAGATGAAGTTTATAAACTCGCGAAGTGCCTTTTTGGCATAGCCTATGGTCACCACCGGTGGTCACGAGAAGGGAAGGAGTCAGTTCTGATAAGCTCCATTTCGGGGTTTCGGGGATCATGACTTGGAGAGTCGAGATGCCTCATCTCCAGATTCAGGAGATGCGAATTCACGAAAAACACTTTATGCATAAGCACTTGGTCATGACCATGGTCATATAATGGAAGGAGCTAGCACATAAAAGCTCTGTATCAAAATTTCATAGATCGCGACATGAAGTGTCGAGACACTTGGCCACAGGAATGCCGAAATGCCGAAAACTGATTTAAAGGCAAGATTAATAAAGTTCATCCAATGGTGCAGATAAACTTGAATATGATCAAAGGGATTTTGTTCTCTCTCACAGTTAAATCATCAGTTATGAATCTGTTAGCTAAACTGAGTCATGATTCTTGATCGATTGGCATTTCAGTTGTTTATACGGTTTTCTTTTGCCAAAGAAGATCCAAAGTGTAACTGCTATGGGTGTTGTGCATAAATGAAGAAGAGATAGACTGTGCGTGGTTGGTCATTCTAGACGAAAAATGAATTAAACACTGAGAAAGGAAAAATCAGAGTATGCGTAGTGTGAGACTAAAAAATGTGCGCAGTGTGAGATAAAAATCAGAGAAGAGTAACAGATGAGGAATAGACCCGAAGCAGAAAAGAATGACAGAACAAGTTGAAACATAGAATAATTGCAGAACATACAAAGGAAGAGAAGAATTGCAAAACAGTTAAGAAAACCAGATTTACAGAACAGAGAAGAAGTGGTAAGAATCGATTTATCTATGTAGTTGGATGTTTAATTATTCATTTCATATTCCAGGGTGGTTGGGAGGTTCTAGGGAGGATTGTTGTCCTCATAGGTTCAAGTGAGTTCTTGAACACAGGGAGTTAGTGCTTCCTTCTAGTGGGTGCTAGAGAAACCAAGGAGTTGGTGCTTCCTTCTAGTGGGTGCTAGAGAAAAACAGAGAGTTGGTGCTCTCAGCAAGTTGCAGCTTGCAAAATAGAGGTAGCAGCCTCACATTGAGTTGGTGCTCAATTATAGATGATGTAAAAAACTTAAAAGACTGCCTATCAGTTAGAAGACGAAGAGGTTTTCTCCCTTTATGGGTTTCCTCGTGAAAATATGTCTCTGTGTATACCTTATGTGTGATTGATGCTCATTACTTTTATTGTCCATATGTTGTATAATTTTGATGATCACTTGAAGAAAGATTAAGAATGTATTAATAGACTTAAAATTGTTTAAGCTCAATAACAATTGATTCACCCCCCCCTCTCAGTTGTCTTAGTAATTTCAACAATTGGTATCAGAGCGGGTTCCTTTTATTCAAAGGTAGATCTGTAAGCTTAAACATGACAAGTCATGAAGGGACTTCAACCTCTAATCCCCCT
>ML890317.1:0-12492 GCA_009831015.1 Picea engelmannii | reverse complement strand
ATATATATATATATATATATATATATATATATATATATATATATATATATATATATTCTATCCCTTTCTTTATATATATATATTAACTGCATAAGTGCTACTTCCGTAGCCTCTACATTCTAACAACGTCAATCTAGTTCTATACGTGGGTTAATGAATTACAAGATCCGATTGTGCATCACATCTTTAGGAAAAAATAGAATAATTACAAAAGACATGGATACTTTATTACATAATTTTAGTATTTTAGGTATTTTTGTTAAGAATTAATATTCATATATAGAATGTCATTAGTTTCATTATTTCAATGACACACGAACTTTGGCAAACAACCAAGTTCTGTTTTTTTTGGGTTAAAAATGTATATCCTCATATAAATATTATGAGTTTCATTTTCATAACAATCTCTATTTACGAGAGAAATCAGAATAAGCACCAAACCCAACTATATTTTGATTAATGATTTATATTCATTGATAAAATATTCTAAGTTCCTTTTTTTTTTTTTAATTTGTTCATCCCATCATTGTCTTCAAATGGTTTGTTTGGAATTATTTAGAAATTGAAAGCATGAAGTGAAAACTATATAATAAAAAAAATAAAAAAAAACTTATATAAATTCAGGTGCTCTTGAACCATACTAATAGGTATGATATCAAATTACAAGTTTCATGCCAATTTCTTACAAAACTGCAATTTATGTTTTGCATTTAGAAAAGATAAATATATTTTTTAGATATGTCAGATATGTCATTTATATGAGTAAGCATTTTTTTTTTCAATGTATGAAAACTGATACCTTAGGGATATTTTATCCCCTAAGTCAAACCACACCATGGTAGCTTTTATGGTTAAATGCCTGATAAATTTGTATGTTTAGTTTTTATGGTTAAATGCCTAATAAATTTGTATGTTTGTGCAATATTCTCAATTAGCAAGTATATAGAAAATATAGAAGGACTACATGTAAAAATTGCTATGTTTTAGGACATTTTACATATTATAAGAGTGGGGTAATTATAAGTTGTAGATTTTAGGGGGCATCATATTGAGTTTTTATGGAATTAACATTATTTATGGAAGTAACACTAAAGTTTTCATCTTGCTTGAAGATAATATTTATGGAAATACATTTTACAACTAATGAAAGAATCTTAAGTTTGAATTTGTATAGGCATAAGTGGTACTTAAAACATTGAAAGATATGATGCTTATAAAGTGTAAGACATTAAATTATGAAATGCTAAACAACTTCTTGACCTTAACTGAGTAGCACGATTATTTTTTAGAAAGCATGTTTTCTTGAATGTTTAAGAGCACACATGAGAAGATGAGATTTTCCCCAAAGCTTGTACATCTTGGATTGTATATGTATATATATTTATAAAAAAAAATTGTCCTAAAAATGGATTGCCTCAAAAAATTTCAAACACTCATGAACTTGATGGTTCCTTTAAAATATTAAACTTTACCTCAATTTTAAGAAACTTTGTGCGTTAAACAATTTCATCATATCCTTGATGTCCTTGAGAAGAGACAACTGTAATAACTCAAAATAAATTATCTTTCCCTAGCTCAAAAATTCAACGCCCAACATACATGTGACCTATGAAGACATATTGAATCCACTATTCCTTTTTTTTTTCAGTAAATTTTTCTACTTATGTATTAGTATTGTACACAAATGTTACAATCATGGTAATCTGTGATTTTCCAAAAATAGGATTGAATCTCAGACTCCTTTTCATATTCTTCAATATGTACAGTATGTCAGACTTGTGTAGTCATAACATACACACTGACATTCCTTCTTGTTTTTTACACATTCTATAAATCATCAAAATTGACATACAATCATATAGAAATATAAGAGACAAACTAGTTAGAGATACTAGAATATCTCTTGTGGAAATCAATAGACATGACAAACTAAATAAGTAGTAGAGCTAGAGTAGATTGGGTTTAGAAGGGCTTGGATCAGTGGGAGTCATTGGCCCTTTTCCTTTTCTTGTTGTATTTTGATTAGAATTTTCCTCTATAATTATTGGGTTGGAATTGATGTCAACTGAGTCTGAAGTGGCCCCAACATCCATTGTTCCCTCCCATGCCTTGGGATCCCACTCTATAACCTTGAAACTTAGGCTAAATACCAATCGAAAAAACATAGTGAATTGTACCTTTAATCTTTACAGTCTATCCCATACCGTAGGTTCCTGATGCTCTTGCCATTCCAATGCGATGGCAACCAATGTCTTTACCATCCACTAAAATTTATTTTCCCTAAATACCTTTTGTTTTGCACGATCATGAGAATCATGTATCCACCACCTAGTTCTGAAATTTGTCTTTGATTCACTATTTGGAGTTTTGACTATGCTTCTTCTTCACCATTCCCATTAAATCCTCGACTTCCTATTTGTTAGGGTCCTAACCCACACATAGGTAGAACAATATATTCGTATGTAATAAAGGTCAATATTAATAAGGCCTTGTAATAAAATAAAATAAGTCGAATGTAAGAAGACCTAATAGAAGCTTTTGCTTCTTGAAGGATCTTCCTCTAGATGCTTCTTTTGATAGACATATTTAGTATAAATAAGAGTCGAGGATATGGGAACCTTAGCTTTGATATTATTGTAATAGAGCTCTACTCGATTGGAGGTTACCCCCTCGAAGAGGCCCGTGAACATTACTCTCAGAATCAAAGTGTTATTTCTGTTGTTATTCTTATATCATTTCAGTGTTATTGTGGTGATTGTTCTGGTTATATTGCTGTTATTCCACCATTTTTAGCATTTTATTTCTGTTCTGCATACTTTTTATATCTGGTATATTACAAGTGGTATCAGAGCACTTTCCTTGGCATAAATTGTGGGTAAATTTTTTTCAGGGTAGAGACGTATTCTGGTGTCTTTAAGCCACAAAGATCTGTCGTTACACACATAAACCCGCGGTTGAGGGATTCATACACGTAGGAAATACAAGTGGTACTTAAGCGCACATCTGTTGGCCACCCTTGTAACCCCTGTTGGTACCCCTTCGAGTGGTAGCGCATCAGACAACACCTGTGTACAGATCGACCTAGATTACCTGAAGCCCTCTTTAGATAAACCGATCAATCGTCTGACTGCTATAGTGCCAGTGAGAACAACACTCGGGAAGATACTCTCTAGTACCTGGGTAGTCGGGTAGTACGACTAAGGGTACATTCTAGCCTCCTTAGTTAGTGCCCTGAGATATTGGGCCGAGTACTACTGTTGGTGTTGAAATAATGTAACTGCAAAGTGTATTCTAATTATTAGTGTGGAATTATTCATTAGATCAATCCCCATTGTGGATTGATCATGTCGGCTATTGTAAAATACCAAATCCCCTTTTGCGGATTGGTCAAAATATAATTGAATAGGCAGAATAAGAAGTTGGCCCTAGAATATATTAAAGAGGCCCCAAAATATATTAAAGTTGGTTATAACCACCCAGCTTGAGAAGTCATCCTTGCCAGTGAAGAGACACTTCCACTCGTGCCATAATTGTATAAATAAGGAGGCTAGCGCCTCACTTAGACACACACTCACTTGTTCATTGTGAGACAAGTTTCAGAGTTGTAGTTGGAGAAGAGAGAGAGAGAGAGAGAGAGAGAGAGAGAGAGAGAGAGAGAGAGAGAGAGAGAGAGAGGCACATTCTTGGGAGAGGAATTTCTGTATTTGTTTGAGTCATCTCTTGGCATTGTATTGGCTATCTATAGTAAGGAAGTTTTTTTGGGTTTTCTTCCCCTTGAGGGTTTCCCAGGATAAATGATGTGTCTCTTGTGATTGTGTATTTATCAGTGATCCTATCTTATGCCATTGTTATTTAGTGAAATGCAAACAACTCTAATAACAACTTAAACCTTAACATGGTTTCAGAGCTAAGCTGAAGAGAGCATCTTTCACAAGAGAAAGTGAAAAATGACACTATTGTCGTACATGCAAATTAGGGATTTTTGTTGGTGAAGTATTTCATCCCTAAAACCATCTAGAAAAGTGTGCCCTTCCCCAAGGATCACTTTGGAATCCTCAACGCAACTTTCAGGTGCTAGATCTCCCGGAAAGTGAAACCCTAGTTTCACAAAGTACTAGGAGTACCAGAAAACCAGAGTACCAGAAGTACCAGAGTACCAGAGGTACTAGAAAACCAGAAACATTGGTCCATAAATCCGCAGATCAAGTTTGGAAGGGTAAAAGTTGGATTTTCTCAAATCCAAACACACCAAGCTACTCGCCTCAGCCAAGCGCACCTCCTGGTAAATTCAGAATTTGATTTTGATCATTTTTATTTTTGGTCATTTTCCTAGCTCCAGGTAAAAGATTTCTGCAAGCATTGAGCTTGTTGATAAGATGGAAGGCGTGGAAAACTTCCGTGCCTGGAAGTATAGGATTGGACTCATTCTTGAAGAGAATGACCTAGCAATATTCATCAAGGAAGAAGTACAGGAACCCAACGATGCTGCAGACAAAACAAAGCATCAAAAGGACACGAAAAGGGCCAAAAGAATCATTGCAGATTCAATCAAAGATCACTTGATCCCTTATGTGTCATCAAAGAAGACTCTGAAAGAAATGTTTGGTGACCTAAGTAGACTATATGAGGGAAAGAACATTAACCAGAAGATGAATCTAAGAACTTAGCTCAAGAATACAAGGATGCAGAAAGGAGAATCAATCCAAGAATATTTCTCCAGAATATCCCAATTCAAAGAACAACTAGAGGAAATTCGAGATGTTATAGACGAAGACGAACTTATAATGACGAACCTTAATGGTTTCTCAAGACCGTGGGATGCATTCATCCAAATGATCTCTGCCAGAATACAGAAACTAAAATTTGACAGTCTATGGTAAGAATGCATTCAAGAAGAAACAAGAGTAGCTAACCGAGAAGTGTTACTAGCAAGAGATGATGATCAAGCCCTATCTACTCACACCAAAGGAGGAAGGAAGAAGTCCTACTTCCAGAAAGAAACTCATAAAGAGTATCAACCCCAAAACAAATCTCAACCAAAGAGATTCCAGAAGAAAGGACAACGAAAGGAAAGAGATTACTCATCTGTCCAATGCTACCGTTGTGACAAGATGGAACATATTGTGAGATATTGTCTAGCAAAATGAGAAGAATACAAGAGGAAAAATAAGAGGCACTGTTATCGCTCAGTTTGTAGTTTAGGTCAAGTAGCTGAAGGGTAAAGGTCAAACTGGCGAAACAGGAGCTTCCCCACCCACTGTCACCTCGATGGGGGGCTCTTTCTATTTAGGGTGGCTAAACCCAAGGGAGACGTCCCCTGGAAATATGGGGTTTTGAAAGGCAAAGGATTAAAGGATCAAGGTAAGTTTTCCCTTTCACAGATTACCACCAAGAAGATAGTCAAGATGAAGATAAACCACAAAGTAGGCACCTGTTTGCGAGACAAGGCAACAATAAAACTAATGCAGGAAAATAGTGGTTAGCACTTCATAGATTTATGACTATCAACATTTAATATACATGAGAATGAATAGCAGTAATTATTGATGAAGTCAATGATTGCAAAAAAGGCTATGTTTTATAATACTACTTCGCAATAAGTACAGAATGATATAGCATCCAATGGAAATGATTAATCCTTTAATTAACACAATGCATTAAATATCATTAAATGCTCATATAATAGGCTTGCTGCGTCACTATGCTTAATAGAGGTGACGTCAGCTTTCTTCTAGGGTTAGTTTGGTAGACAAAGAGGTGGACGTTTTGCAAGTAGGCTAATGGAAATTATCAACACTTCAATATCTATCACTTAGATGACTAAGCCACAACGTTTTACATCAACCAAGAGCTCAAAGAGGCATGACGTCATCATCGATTTAGGGTTAGTGAGATGTTAGGGTTAGTTAGGGTTTCAAATTTAAGAGGTTTGAAGAAGTTGTTTTGACACAATAAGCTCAACGTTGGAGAGTTAGATCAGTGCCTTAGGGTATTGTGGAGTCAGAAGGAAAGGCTAGGTCTCGGGAGAATCTATATCTAAGGACGAGAGAGTTAGGCTCTATGGTGTTGCAATGGCAGGGCCCTAGAGTCAAAACCCTAAGGGGAGGAGGCTCATTCCGGTGTTGCTTAAGCAAGGCCTCATGCTCCTCCCTCTTTCCTTAAAAATCCTTGGCAAAATGGATAGCTTCAAAACATAAATCTAAGGGTGAAAAGTGTTGCAAGAGCAAGGCCCTTCAAACCCTAAAAGTCAAAACCCTAGGTGTAAAATCAATTAGGCCTAGGACATCTTCTTTCTTCAAATTATGTTCAAAAGCTAACTCAGAAAAATGGGAATTAATGTAGCAATGACTAGGCTATATTCTCCTTAATCAATGGCTAAAACAAGTTTTCTATCATGGGGACATATAGCAAGGACCTACTTGTGTGCTTGCTACCTAGGGTTTCAATGATTAAGGAAACTAATAACAATGTAACAATAAATGCAAGAGATTTAACCTACAACCATTCATTTAAGAAGTTTTGCATGAGAAATACACTTACAAATCAATGAAGAGCTTATCAAACCCTAGTTGTAAACCTTCCAATGATAGAAAACACCATGAAAATGCCAAGAATGATCCTCCACAAGAGTAGCGCCTCACTTCCAAGAGAAAAATACCAAGACAAAAGACTAAAAATGATTCTCTCACAAGAGAGTGAATTGTGTTCTTAAAAAATGAGAGGCAACGTCCTCTATTTATATCATCCTAATGACATTTAATTACAAAATAGGTCATTTAAAACAGCCGACAAGGCTGACTAACAATATTACACTGTTTGTCACATTAAATGCTAAAAATGTCACAATATGAGATCAAAAGGGAGACGTCAGGCCCCTCTGAGGGAGACGTTGGCCCTTTTTGGGCAAGATCAACATCCAGGAAGCAGAACTTTGGCCCCTCTAGGGCTTCTCCAAGCTGCCACACGTGCCAAATGACCCCAACACACTACCACACGCTCTAGAAAAATGTCCAGTTGCCTCAGGTGACGTCCTGTCCATCAAAAGCAATCATCCCATCTGCAGTGGGTGATCCCCCCTAGGCCGGGCTCTGCTATGGTGTCCTCATGGAACGTCCTTCTGTCTTCTTTGTGCAAATTCTCATCACGACGTTGTCTTGTCCCTGCCATCCCAACAACCATTTGATGGGCTCTTCAGCCCCATGGAGGTCCAAGCTAGTCATATCCCCATGTGTACCGGTCCACTGGTACCTGTCTGCTGGGTATGGTCCTGCACATAAAAAACTACGCCCTCCATGGGCTCATCAGTCCTTGGGATCATAGCAATGTTAATCACATTTCATCATTAAAGTTATCAAATACATGCATGAAATCCCTAACATGTCATCTGAGAGCTCAAAGACATTACACATATCTACTATACAAAGCTGAAGAAACCAACAGAATAACCTATTGGGCTAATACCCACAAGAAAAGGAAAGTTTCCTCAAAGGATCATTCAAGCCATGTATACGAAGTGGTATGGTCTCAGGGATGTCCAGTCATAGTAAGACCATGGGTAGGTGTTGTCCGTGGGTGCCTCTGTAGGAGGTGAGCTGTACCCGTCATGGATGCACTTTTTTCCAAGCCCCTTTATTTGCCTTTATTTTTCATTTATTGCTTTTCTTTCTTTTTTACTTCAAGGTATGACCAGAGGAAACTGCCTTGGCGTGGTGACCAGAGCTGACAGTGTTACCCACTGGTATCTTCGTAGAGATGATAAGGTTGGCTCGTGATGAGACCCCCTTTCCCTTGGCCATGCAACCAAAGGTCACTGCCCTGGCGTGGTGACCAGATAATGGNATGGCAATGTCATACTGCTGGATACCTATGAACATAATGGGCCGACTCATGATGAGACCTCCCATCCTCTTGGTTAGGTCTTGTTTTATTATTTTTTCTTAGGGTCCCTTTGGTTTCTTATCAAGAGGCCTTTTATTGCCTTCTCGGGGATCCCCTGGGCGAAGCATCTCTAGGTCTCATTTCTTATGGCTTTTATCTTTTACCAGCTGCTTTTACCCCCTGGGTCTTTAGCCCCTTCTTCCCATAGGAAAAAGTGTCTCCCCCAAAAGGTCATCCTAATGGTCGGACTAGGGGAATGGGATGGATGTGTGGGAGATAAGATGTAAAATGATAGAATGGTGGGAGCGGACGATGGCTCTGCAAATCCCCCTTGGTGGCTAATCAAAATCCATGAATATCAGCTTGCTAAGTCACCCCATCAATCACCCCAACAATGGTCAAGTGGATTAGTGTAATATCCAAGCAGTTATCAGAAATGAAAGGAACCTAATGCATATATGAGAAGGTTATAATGATCAAACATGACACATACCATGATACCTTGGACCAATTACCTCATGGAGTAAGAGTCCTCCCTGATGCAAGTCCAAGCCGATGGTGATGGAAGCTGCTACTGCTGACAGGACAAGTCTGGATAAGAAGAGGAAGGATGGGCCCTCCAGGGCCATGCTCAGGTCAATCCTGCTCTCGGTACTCCATGTATAGAACCTGTGGGCCTCGAGATATGATCTCCTAGTTATCCCTAGATATCGGGGATAACATCTGGCTCCAACTCAGGGACATGTGCTCACCGTATAGTGCATGAGAACCTCAGCAATCTCTGGCATAAACCTGTAGACCTGATCACACTTGAAAAGAAAGCATCAACGAAAAAAGGTGGGGTGGTATTGCCACCCTACAAAATAATATAATGTACATATAAAGTAATCATAAATGCAAATAGAAAGTAAAACACTTACCTGCACTTACCTATTGGCTGGATGTTGGTGTAGTCAAACAACCAGTGAAGCCAAGCCAACAACGTTCCTTGATACCTGCCTTTGTGCTTCATCATAAACCAAAATAGTGATAAATCAAGCACAAAAATGTCATGAGTTAGAATATATATCATATCATCGGAAAAGTCAGAATCTAACTCATGGAGGCAGGTGGGAGGGATAAAATCCTGCCAAGTCCATCTCTGAGGAAAGTACTCAATCCTCTTCAAGAAAAGGTCATGAAAAATGCAAGGTCTAGAAAACCGACTCAAAGGACCTGCAAGCTGGTTACCTAGGACATCCTCACGCCCTAAGATAAAAGAAGGGATCGACAAAGATCTTGTAGATGACTGGCAAACTAAAAAGGGAAAGTTGAAAAACTGACTGAAACACACAGTACCCAACCAACCCTTTGAGCTCAGGGTTTTCCTTAAAGGAAACTCAACATTAAAAATATACTTCCCAAGCACACCTTCAATGGACAGGCACGATAAAGTAACAATAGGTGGCTGGAGTGAAAAGCCATGAGAGACTTTCCTTAGGCAAACAATGTTCTCACTTGTATCAAAATCTGAGCAGATGGGTGATTGACAATCGTCTTCACAAAATAAATCCAAATGCTCAGAAGAAAAATCATCAAAGTCCTCAAGGTATGACCAAAAATCATCGGGAAAATAAGGTACTGGGTCATCCTTGGTCCTTTGGAAGGTACGGGTAAAAACCTCATCTCCTTGTTGCCACTGGTCAAAAGTAGTCTGTTGTGGTAATTGCAAGGGCAATGTTTGAAGATGACTTTTTATGTCATTGATGGGATCTGTATTATAACTAAATGCATCCCACCTACATCTCCCAACATGTATGAACTCGTTGAAATCAGCTATGTCACTATCTGTGTCATAGCATGAAGGGTTTGAAAGATTTGAAAATTCATCCTCCTCCTCCTTTTCATCACAAGGTAAAGCATCATCAAAAATTAGGAGAGGAGGGTAACTCACTATTTCTTGTCGCGCAGGAACTTCGAGGACTTTGGTGTTTTCGGCATGCATTATGGTCTCATCCTCGGGGATTACTCCTTCTTCTTCACTTGGAAGCCCTATTTCTTTGATTGCACAGCAAGGACCATCAACTTCGTTCAAAGCTTTCTCTTCCTCTTCATATTTTGAATCAAGGGAGACGGTATCATCAGAATTATTAAGTGGAAAGCAGCTAACCTCATCTTCACTTTACTGTACAAGAGAAACAGGTTCTTGGATGAATTCATCAGCGGGAGGAGCACAGGTGGACACTTCATCATCTTGCTTAGGTTCTTGCTCCTTAATCACCTCCTCATTCTGCTGGTTGAAAACTTGTTCCCTTCTCTCCTGTGGATTTTCGACAAAGGTTTCAAGGGAAACTAGTTTTATCAAGATGAGAGTGTCCATGGCATCGGTCGTGGTCATGAAAAGACTCTTTTCAATTTGAATGGCCATGTTGTGAGCTTCTGCAAGTGTTTTTGGATTTTTCTTATTTAGAAGGAAGCTCAAATGTCCCTGAAGTCCATTATATAGAGGTAGACGAGGTATTTGTCTTCAGGATGATGGCCTCGAGGAATCTGGTAAAGCAACTTTTGGAACCTAGTGCAGAAAGATCTGACAATCTTAGACTCTGTTTGTTTTATGCCTTCAAGCTCTTTCAACAATGATTGTATATCTTCTATTTTCATGGTCCACTTTACAAGGAAAACTTCTTCAAAAAGGTCCATAGAAGTGATGCTGGCAGCTGGAAGGTTATCATACCATCTTCTGGCCTCTCCATGCAGGGAGGCAGAGAAGAGTTTCATCACCAAGTCTTCAGCCTCGTCGTTGATAGGGAAGTATTGAAAGAAATCCCAAAATCTTCTCATGTGATACTCAGGACATTCTCCATTGATGCCAGCAAATCGAGGGAGGAAATCCTCATAGAGAGGAGGCATTTTTCTGGGATATCCTAGGATTTTACTCATATCTAAAGGTCTGTAGTTTCCTGGGTCCCATTCTGAATTCATTGTTGGCTTCGTCATCAGTGGAGTCGCCAGATAGTTTTCTTGAAACTATCAAATAAAAGGGGGAAAAGTCTAGTGGAGTCACCAGGTAAGCTTGTAAGAAAAGGTCTCTAAGGCAAGGCTTACCAAAGGTTTTGTCGTTGAGGAAGATTGACTCAGTTTTCCCCGAAAACGGTGCCAAAATGTTATCGCTCAATTTGTAGTATAGGTCAGATAGCTTGAAAGGTAAAGGTGAAACTGGAAAAACAAGAGATTCCCCACCCACTGTCACCTCGATGGGGGGCTCTTTATATTTAGGGTGGCTAAACCCAAGGGAGACGTCCCCTGGAAATCTGGGGTTTTGAAAGGCAAAGGATTAAAGGATCAAGGTAAGTTTTCCCTTTCACAGATTACCGCCAAGAAGATAGTCAATATGAAGATAAACCACAAAGTAGGCACCTTTTTGCGAGACAAGGCAACAATAAAACTAATGCAGGAAAATAGTGGTTATCACTTCATAGATTTATGACTATCAACATTTAATATACATGAGCATGAATAGCAGTAATTATTGACGAAGTCAATGATTGCAAAAAAGGCTATGGCTTATAATACTACTTTGCAATAAGTATAGAATGATATAGCATCCAATGGAAATGATTAATCCTTTAATTAACACAATGCATTAAATATCATTAAATGCTCATATAATAGGCTTGTTGCATCACTATGCTTAATAGAGGTGACGTCAGCTTTCTTCTAGGGTTAGTTTGGTAGACAAAGAGGTGGACATTTTGCAAGTAGGCTAATGGAAATTATCAACACTTCAATATCTATCACTTAGATGACTAAGCCACAACATTTTACATCAACCAAGAGCTCAAAGAGGCATGAATGTCATCATCGATTTAGGGTTAGTGAGATGTTAGGGTTAGTTAGGGTTTCAAATTTAAGAGGTTTGAAGAAGTTGTTTTGACACAATAAGCTCAACGTTGAAGAGTTAGATCAATGCCTTAGGGTATTGTGGAGTCAGAAGGAAAGGCTAGGTCTCGGGAGAATCTAAATCTAAGGACGGGAGAGTTAGGCTCTATGGTGCTGCAATGGCAGGGCCCTAGAGTCAAAACCCTAAGGGGAGGAGGCTCATTCCGGTGTTGCTTAAGCAAGGCCTCATGCTCCTCCCTCTTTCCTTAAAAATCCTTGGCAAAACGACTAGCTTCAAAACATAAATCTAAGGGTGAAAAGTGTTGCAAGAGCAAGGCCCTTCAAACCCTAAAAGTCAAAACCCTAGGTGTAAAATCAATTAGGCCTAGGACGTCTTCTTTCTTCAACTTATGTTCAAAATCTAACTCAGAAAAAGGGGAATTAGTGTAGCAACGACTAGGCTATATTCTCCTTAATCAATGGCTAAAACAAGTTTTCTTTCATGGGGACATATAACAAGGACCTACTTGTGTGCTTGCTACCTAGGGTTTCAATGTTTAAGCAAAATAATAACAATGTTACAATAAATGCAAGAGATTTAACCTACAACCACTCATTTAAGAAGTTTTGCATGAGAAATACACTTACAAATCAATGAAGAGCTTATCAAACCCTAGTTGTAAACCTTCCAATGATAGAAAACACCATGAAAATGCCAAGAATGATCCTCCACAAGAGTAGCGCCTCACTTCCAAG
>WSFP011512229.1:0-13019 GCA_009831015.1 Picea engelmannii | reverse complement strand
TATACACCAATCATAAAGAAATAATGAATGAATCAAATGCACAAGAGTAATGGATATTTAATACAATGGGAATCTAGAAGAAATGAATGAGAATGCAAGCTTACTAATTTTCTGCTCTAAAAGACTTGCATGCAAATAATAATACCTTTTGAATCTAACTAAGTTTTAGGGAGAAAATAATGAATAAGGAGTGATACTTGTTTATTTTCTGCATTCAAAAGATTGTGTATATGATAAGGTCTTAATGAATTAATCAATCTTTGAAGCAGTAACCAATAGCAAAACATAAATGAGATGGAATGGAGATATGATTATGTAATGGAATAGATCTAATGCATGATGGGTATATGCATATGACATAATGGATTATATTTGAAACAAAGGGAGAATGTGTGGACATAATTCATGGGTGTGGCAGAGTGTTTGTGGGAATCATTGCAAGTGGAATATGAAGAGTTGGAGGGCGAACAATACCTTCTACAATTGATCTTTGTCTATGAATTGAATCTAGATGAGTATAGCAGTTGCAAAAGGTATGTGTTGTTAATGAAAATAGGTGGCAATGAATATGGAAGTTGATCATATAAATGTGATCTTGAGGAGTATTATTCCAATCGATTTCTGAAGAAAAGACAAGATGCACATATGGGAAGAAGGTTTGGAAATGAAAATAGCATATATCTACGGGATTGGTGAAAACAAATGAAGGGTAAAATGAAATCTGAGTTGTTATTACCAAAACTAATGTAAATGACATAATTGAAATGCATCTAAATTGAATCCAATCAATAATCAAAACCAAAATTGAATTGCATGTAGAAAAACAACACAATACTAATCTACAAAATAAATATAGTATGGCAACACTTACCCTCACTAAGGGGCCCTTCCCAGGAGGCCAGTGATGCTAAGAAGGACTCATATCAAGGTAGAAGGATTCTCAATGTGGAAACAACAATCAATTCTTCATTGAGATCAAAAACTCTATTTTTACATGGCTAACAACTCCTTAAGGCTTTCCCACAAGAATAAATCTTTCATTTACAAAATCTTCATGAAACTAATGGATCTTTATCACAACCTTATGAGGCTTATTTATACATGAAAAATCATTAAGGAGTGGATGGGACTGAATCCCAATGCTCAGATTTCAAATTTACAATTTTAGATAAAATCCTCAAAAATCTAGGTTTTATTGCAATTTGAGTAGATTCGAGTTAGGGATCCACCCATATATTCCAAACCAATTCTAATTTTGAAAAAATGGCCACATGTTACTCAATTTTTCATATTTTAGACAAAACCCATATCTTCGAATTTCTGGATATTATACCATGTGCACGAAAATTGAGGTGCAAGTTGGCAGTTTGAGATTTTTGCTAATTTTTGCACAATCATTCCCCCATGAGTTGGAGGTCCACACATGCGATATGGGTGAATTATTCCTCAATTTTCTACATGTAAACGTCCCATTGGATAAAATCCATGTCCCCGATTTTCCTCTGGAAACTTTCCAAAATTTCAAATTATTTCTAGTACCAGATTGTTGTTGATGCTGGTACCAGATGACCTAGAGCATTCTGGTACTGGATGGTTTCTGAAACATTCTAGTACTGGATGTGTTGAATTGTGAGTACCGGATGATATGTTGTGTGAGTATCGGATGACAAGGAGTGTGGGTACCAGATGACATGGAGTGTGAGTACCGAATGACAAGGAGTGTGGGTACCAGATGACATGGAGTGAGTACCAGATGACTTGTAGAACCTTCTAGTACCGGATGAGCGCAATATTGGTACCGGATGAACTGAGTATTGGATGACATGGAGTATGGGTACTGAATGACATGGAGTGTGGGTACCATATGACTGTGTAGGTACCGGTTGAATGTATAACCTTATGGTACCAGATGAATTGGAGAACCTTTTGGTATCGGATGACTTGAAGTACCAGATGAGCGCAGTATTGGTACCAGACGAGATGAGTACTTGATGACATGGAGTGTGGGTACCAGATGAAATGGAGTATGCATACCAGATGACATGGAGTACAGGTACCGGATGACTATGCAGGTATCGGTTCACTGTAGAACCTTCTGGTACTAGTTGACTGTAGAACCTTCTCGTACCGGATGACTGTGTAGGTACCGGTTGACTGTAGAACCTTTTGGTACCAGATGAATTGGAGTGTGAGTAATGAATGACCTCCATTGCGGGTACCAGATGACTTCTAGCGCAAGAACATATTGTTTGGACATAGAAACATAGGATTAAACCATCATCAACAAAACTATTGTATAATCATCATTTTAAACACTAAAAATATCGAAAATTATGTATTAACCAGATAGGATGAATGACAAGAGATAATGAAGGTTTATGGTGTAATTAGCCATATATTATTGACGAAATACAGGGAGAAGGTGTAATGATGAGTGTATTTGTATGGTAGAAAATATGACAAAACTGGAGCCCAACAAATTCCATTTTAAATGATTATTTATTTTCTGCAAGTAACATGGTTCTAACATGGTTCTTGTGGGATTTATTAATGACAAGAAGTTTAGATTTATAGAGGGATTATTCTATGATTTATTTGTAAAAACACTTATATATTGAAAGATAAAATCGAACAAAGTTTTTCAAATCATACTATCAGAGGATTAGTTCGTGGCTTGTTTGTAAAAGCTTTCATCTTTCTAACCACAGGTTCAAAGACCAAATCTAAAGAAGTTTTCCCACCTTAGAATATCTTTATTAGTGTGGGAAACAAGGATTCCATTCTAAATGATTATTTATTTTATGCAAGTAACATGGTTCCCGTGAGATTTATTAATGGCGACAAGTTTAGATTGATAGAGGGATTATTCTATGGTTTATTTGTAAAAACACTTATTTATTGAAAGATAAAATCGAATAGAGTTTTTCAAAGCATACTACCAGAGGATTAGTTCATGTCTTGTTTGTAAAAGCTTTCATCTTTCAAACCACAGGTTCAAAGACAAAATCTAAAGAAGTTTTCCCACCTTAGAATATCTTTATTAGCGTGGAAAACAAGGATTCCATTCTAAATGATTATTTATTTTTTGCAAGTAATATGGTTCTAACATGGTTCCCATGATATTTATTAATGACAACAAGTTTATATTGATATAGGGATTATTCTATGGTTTATTTGTAAAAACACTTGTATATTGAAAGATAAAATCGAATAGAGTTTTTCAAAGTATACTACTAGAGGACTAGTTCGTGGCTTGTTTGTAAAAGATTTCATCTTTCAAACCACAGGTTCAAAGACCAAATCTAAATAAGTTTTTCCACTTTAGAATATCTTTATCAATGTGGAAAACAAGGATTCCATTATAAATGATTATTTATTTTCTGCAAGTAACATGGTTCTAACATGGTTCCCATGAGATTTATTAATTGCAACAGGCTTAGATTGATAGAGGGATTATTCTATGGTTTATTTGTAAAAACACTTATATATTGAAAGATAAAAATGAATAGAGTTTTTCAAAGCATACTACCAGAGGATTAATCTGTGGCTTGTTTGTAAAAGCTTTCATCTTTCAAACCACAGGTTCAAAGACCAAATCTAAAGAAGTTTCCCCACCTTAGAATATCTTTATCAATGTGGAAAACAAAGATTCCATTCTAAATGATTATTTATTTTATGCAAGTAACATGGATCTCGTGGGATTTATTAATGGCAACATGTTTAGATTGATAGAGGGATTATTCTATGGTTTATTTGTAAAAACACTTATATATTGAAAGATAAAATCAAATAGAGATTTTCAAAGCATATTACCAAAGGATTAGTCTGAGGCTTGTTTGTAAAATCTTTCATATTTCTAACCACAGGTTCAAAGAGAAAATCTAAAGAAGTTTTCCCACCCTAGAATATCTTTATTAGTGTGGAAAAGAAGGATTCCATTCTAAATGATTATTTATTTTCTGCAAGTAACATGGTTCTAACATGGTTCCTATGAGATTTATTAATGGCAACATGTTTAGATTGATAGAGGGATTATTCTATGGTTTATTTGTAAAAACACTTATATATTGAAAGATAAAATCAAAAAGAGTTTTTCAAAGCATACTACTAGAGGATTAGTCATTGACTTGTTTGTAAAATATTTCATCTTTCAAACCACAGGTTCAAAGACCAAATCTAAATAAGTTTTGCCACCTTAGAATATCTTTATCAGTGTGGAAAACAATGATTCCATTCTAAATGATTATTTATTTTCTGCAAGTAACATGGTTCTAACATGGTTCCCGTGAGATTTATCAATGACAACATGTTTAGATTGATAGAGGGATTGTTCTATGGTTTATTTGTAAAAACACTTATATATTGAAAGATAAAATCGAATAGAGTTTTTCAAAGCATACTACCAGAGGATTAGTCCATGGTTTGTAAAATATTTCATCTTTCAAACCATAGGTTCAAAGAGAAAATCTAAATAAGTTTTCCCACTTTAGAATATCATTATCAATGTGGAAAAGAAGGATTACATTCTAAATGATTATTTAGTTTATGCATGTAACATGGTTCTAAGATGGTTCTCGTGATATTTATTAATGGCAATAGGTTTAGATTGATAGATGGATTATTCTATGGTTTATCTATAAAAACACTTATATATTGAAAGATACAATCAAATAGAGTTTTTCAAAGCATACTACCAGAGGATTAGTCTATGGCTTGTTTGTAAAATCTTTCATCATTCTAACCATATCTTCAAAGACAAAATCTAGAGAAGTTTTCCCACCTTAGAATATCTTTATCAGTGTGGAAAACAAGGAATCCATTCTAAATTATTATTTATTTTCTGCAAGTAACATGGTTCCCGTGAGATTTATTAATGAAAACACGATTATATTGATAGAGGGATTATTCTATGGTTCATTTGTAAAAACACTTATATATTGAAAGATAAAATCAAATAGAGTTTTTCAAAGCATACTACCAGAGGATTACTCCATGGCTTGTTTGTAAAATCTTTCATCTTTCAAATGACAAGTTCAAAGAAAAAATCTAAAGAAGTTTTGCCACCTTAGAATATCTTTATCAGTGTGGAAAACAAGGATTCCATTCTAAATGATTATTTATTTTCTGCAAGTAACATGGTTCTAACATGGTTCCCGTGAGATTTATTAATGACAAGATGTTTAGATTGATAGAGAGATTATTCTATGGTTTATTTATAAAAACACTTATATATTGAAAGATAAAATCAAATAGAGTTTTTCAAAGCATACTACCAAAGGATTAGTCCATGGTTCCCATGAGATTTATTAATGGTGATAAGTTTAGATTGTGATGACGCAACCCTCCCAACCTGCAGGTCAGAAGTCCACGCACCCAGGATCTTTCCTCTTCCACTGGCCCGAAGAGCTCCCTGAAATGGCTCTCCTATTTCCCTTTCGAGAAATCTGCACCCACAAATAACTTCGAGAAATTCCCCCGCTTATACTTCGCCAGATCGGACTTCTCACTTTCGCGAATCCGGTGGTCAAGCGCCTTGTCTCTCAATCTTCGAAACCCGAAAACAGTCAACACTTGACCTTTTCTCTCTCTATTTCGGATTTCTCCTTATTGCGATTTTGGGAGTTTCCATATCAAGCAACTTGTCTCCTCGACTTCCTGAAACCTGAATTACCGAGACTCCGATGCACTCGCGAGGTTGACTTTTCAACAACTCTTTATTCCATCGGGAATTCAGACTTCGCGATTTCACGAATCTTGATGCGAAGATTTTCGGGACTTCAACTCAGGAAACCCCGAGATAGAATCCACGGGTAAATCCAACGGCTTTTGTTGGCTTGAATCTACGACTCTACTTCTCCTGAGCTTGAACCCCTTGAAAGCACTCGCCATAACTCCCCTGCTCCTCTGTGAGATCTGACGGCTCATGGGACTTCGCGAATTCTCCATAGAGAACTCTGACGTCTGTCTCTTTCCTTCACAAGGAATTCTGTGACCTTTTACCAAAGGGTTTCTCACGGTACTTAACCACCTGTGACACAAAATTTGCGATGCCTTCTCAATGCTCCTATGCAAAAAATTCTTGTGCTTTCTTTGATGACTATGGAGACTCTATCCCTCCTGGGCTTTCTCCAACTATGAGTCTTGAAGAAGAATCCTGCACGCACTCCTTGCGGAAGATTCCTCAATTACTCCAAGGAATTAAAGTCCTTCGACTCTGTGCACTCCCTACAACAGTAGTCCTTCAACAATTTCCTCAAATTCACAAACTCTAAAAATTTACTCGGCCTGCGCACTCCTTGCACGACTCCTTTGCCTAACTACACTTCTGATAGAATGAGAACAAAAGCTATCTTATCTAAGATTTCAGAGATAAAACTCTGAACCCTTTGTCAACACACTCCTTGCGGACAATTCAATTGCACTCCTTGCAGGAACTCTTGCTCAGATAGAGAAACAATTGAAACTCATCTCCCTTACTCTTCCTCTAAAATTTCAAACATTTAACAAGAAATCATACACACATAGCATAAACAACAAATGCATGAAAGAAAGAGTCAAACATTTATGAGCATAATATTCAACAATACATACACAGAGAATATCTAAACACCATGAGTCTGAATCAAAACCCTTTTTGTATTAATCCAGAACTTTTGTACATGGAATTCTTATACATAGCTCTCTGCTTCTTCCCCTCTATAATCTATGCTCTCAACTGGCAAAATCTCATTCTATATTACAATTACACAATGAGGGTGTCTATATCCCGTTTCCCTCTTTCATTCTAAACTGTCTAATCTACGCATTAATTTCTATCTACTTGCATTAACTATCATAAATGATTTCTACCTACTAAGGACGAGAGTGAATCACTCAAGGTCCTTTTACATTTTACAAGTGTGCCTCCACTTGATGACTTCATTAATGTTTCAAGACATTTTCAAAATTTTCGCTGAGCGCTTTTCCAGCTGTCTTTTATCTTCGCACTGGCTCGCTTGAGATGCTCCTGCATCATACTCCCTTGCTTGAAAATTTTCATGGGCTCCTGTCCATGAGATCACGTACAGTCTTTCCATGCCTCTGGATCTCTGCTTCGTTCTCCCAGCTGGCATATTCAACTGGATGGCCCTTCCATTTGACCAAATATTCAAAGTATGGCTTCCGCCTGGTCTTCTTACTGACCCTTTTGTCTAGTATGTGCTCCATCTGTGACTTTTCTGCAACTGACATCTGTTTTGTCCACTGGACCTCTGGCTGTTCATTTCTTATCCCTGTTTCCTCAGATTTATATGGGTACAAATCCGAGACATCGAATATCGGAGAAATTCAGATTCCATCAGGTAATTCAATCTCGTAAGCATTCGCCCCAAATTTCTTCAAGACCTTACATGGTCCGATTTTCTTCATTTTTAGTTTATTATATGTTCCTATCGGGAACCTTTCCTTTCTCAAATGTGCCAGAATCAAATCAACAACTTCAAATTGAAGATGTCTCCTATGTTGATATGCTCTGTGCTTATATTCCTGGCTCGAACTCTGCAATCGTTCCTTCACCTAGCTATGAAGTTCCTTCATTGCTTCTGCGAAATCTTCTGCACTAGCGCTCCTAATCGCAATTTGTTCTGAATCTCTCAGCTCAGAAATTCCTCTCGGCTACATGTCATAGACGATCTGAAATGGACTCTGCCCCATTCTTCTATTGA
The DNA here is from genome assembly GCA_009831015.1 of Picea engelmannii. Lineage (NCBI taxonomy): Eukaryota > Viridiplantae > Streptophyta > Pinopsida > Pinales > Pinaceae > Picea > Picea engelmannii. The sequence continues at coordinate 5,316 of WSFP011512229.1, read as the reverse complement.
TTGAATCATTATAAGCAAATTTCGCCTGTGGTAATACGTTGTCCCACTGGCTGTGGTGTTCTGTCACCAAGATTCTCAGCAAGTCTCCCAGACTTCTGTTCACCACTTCTGTCTGTCCATTCGTCTGAGGATGATAAGTTGAACTGAACGATAAATTTGTTCCCAGCTTTTTCCATAAGGTTCTCTAGACGTGTCCCACAAACTTGGTGTCTCGATCTGAAACTATGCTCCTTGGTAAGCCGTGAATTTGAATGACTTCTTTGAAAAATAGGTTTGCAATGTGAGTTGCATCACTGGTTTTCTGACATGGAATGAAGTGTGCCATCTTGGAAAATCTATCCACCACCACAAAGATCGAGTCAAACCCTCTTTGTGTTCTTGGCAACCCCAATATGAAGTCCATGCTGACTGCATCCCACGACTTCTCAGGTATGGGTAATGGTTGATAAAACCTTGCATTCTGTCTCTTCCCCTTCGAATGCTGGCAAATTCTGCATCTGTCCACGAACCTTTTGATGTATGCTCGCATTCCTAGCCAAAAATATGACTCATTCAATTTTGTGAATGTCTTTTCGTGACCGAAATGTCCGACCAATCCTCCACTATGTTTCTCCTTCAACAAATTCTCCCTCATGGAGCATTTTGGAATACAAAGTTGATTACCTTTAAACAATAATCCTTCTTGGATCATGTATTCTGTCCATTGACTTCTGTCCCTAAGAATTGGATTCTCCGCAGCTTCATATGCCTCTTTAAAATCTAGATCATCTCTGTACATGTCCCTAAGATCATCAAAACCCAATGTTTTGACTCTTAACTCCTGCAACAACAAACATTTCCTGCTCAAAGCATCAACAACTTTGTTAGCAGTTCCAGAAATATGTTTAATCACAAAAGTGAAGTTCTGCATGTATTCAACCCATTTTACATGTCTTTGATTCAACTTTTCCTGTTGAGTCACAAACTGCAGTGCATGATTTTCACTGTATAGACAAACTCCTTCGGGATCAAGTAATGTCTCCATTTATTTAATGCCTGAATAATACCATAAAACTCCTTGTCATACGTGGAGTATTTCACCTTCGCTTCATTCATCTTCTCGCTGAAGTATGCTATCGACCTATCTTCTTGACTCAAGACTGCCCCTATTGCAAATCCACTTGCATCGCATTTCACTTGAAATTTCTTTTGGAAATCAACACCAGGATTGGTTGTTTCATGATTTTCTCTTCAACAGATTAAAACTCTTCTCAGCCTCTTCTATCCAGTGAAAATATTTGTGTCTCTTCTTCACTGTGTCCATCATTGGTGCACTAATCCCACTGAAATTCCTGATGAATTTTCGGTAGAAACTAGCTAATCCATGAAAACTTCAAACTTCAAAGATATTCTTCGGTGATGGCCAATTCTTGATTACCTCCACCTTATCTGTATCCATCCTCAATTTATCTGCAGAAATAACAAATCCCAAATAAATGAGATCTATCTTCATGAATGAGGAATTCTTCATGTTTATTAGCAGCTTCTCCTGCTGTAACCTCTGCATCACTGTAGCCAAATGTTTCAAATGTTCTGCCACTGTTTTACTGAAAATCAGTATGTCATCCAGATATATGATAATTTTTTTTTCGATGAAATCCCTCAGGACTTCGTTCATCAACCTCATGAAGGTACTCAACGCATTTGTTAAGCCAAACGACATAACAAGCCATTCATACAACCCTTCGTTAGTCTTGAAGGCTGTCTTCCATTCATCACCTTCCCTCATGCGAATCTGGTGATAACCACTTTTCAAATCAATCTTCGATTTTTTTTTTTCTCCACTCAAGCAATCCATTAGATCGTCCATCCTTGGCAATGGAAATCTGTACATGATGGTTATTTTGTTGATCACCCTTGAGTTAGTACACATCCTCCAACCTCCGTCTTTCTTCGGACTGAGTATTGTTGGAACAACACATGGACTCAAGATTTCTCTGACCAACCCTTTGTCCAACAAATCTTGGACTTGTCTTCTGACCTCTTCATTCTCATGCGATGTCAATCTATACGCGGCTTTGTTTGGAAAACTAGCTCCTGGTATGAGATCAATATGATGACTCACACTTCTGATCGGTGGCAACGAACAAGATAGTTTGTCCACTACTATGTCAGCGAACTCTTCCAGTAGTTCCTGAACCTCTTTTGGTAGATCATCTACCCTTGTGCTAGTTAAAACAATATTTGGCTTCCTGACCACAATGAATTGTGGTTCCTCCTTCTTCTTAACCTCTGTAAGAAGTTCCTTCCCACTCATGAGAAGTACAATGTTACTTACTTCAGGTTTCACCTCCTTATCTTTGATTGGAAGCAACATGTGAGTTCTCCCATTCTTCTCTAGGGTGTATGTGTTCATCCTCCCGTCATGAATCACATTCCTGTCATATTGCCATGGTCTACCCAGCAATAGATCATAAACATCCATAGGAATAACATCAAAAAGTATCTTATCATTATATCCTCCTATCTTAAATTCAACTAAACACTGTTTAGTGACAGTTACCTGATGTCCTTTTTGTAGCCATGAAACTCTGTATGGGCTTGGATGATCAATCGTCTCCAGCTCTAGATTTTCTACCGTCTCCGTTGAAACAAGATTGTCCGTGCTACCACTGTCCACAATGACCTTGCATACCCGGTCCTTGGTTTTGCAAGCGGTCCAGAAAAGTCTGTTTCTTTGGACTGAACTCTCCACTTCTTTCTCTGGCGTGAAAAGAGATTTTTGCATCATCAAAGATCTTCTGCCTTCAACATCCTCTTCCTCAATATCTCACCTCTATGCTTCGATGATGTGAGTCTCTCCACCTTCTTTATTTTTGTCTGGACACTCATAAGGCTCGTGCCCATTATTTCCACATGTGAAGCATGTTATTACTCCACCTCTTCCCCTTCCTCTACCTCTAGTACGAGGAAAAATATTAGTATCAACATAATATACTCTTTGTTCGATATGCTTCCCTCTCTTTTCAACATATTTCCCTCGCTGTGAGCTTCCACCTCTCTCAGTTTGAGTCTGAAGTTTCTTCCAGTCCTCCTTGGATTTCTGATTTTTATCCTAGGCAACTGTTTTGCCTTTGGGCTGACTTCTGCCTCGGCCTCTTTGACCTTGTTTTCGGCTCAGCTTCTCTTCATCTTTTAGAGCCATCTGATAAGCATCTTCCACCGTTCGGACGATCATCATGCTCATCTCATCCTGAATGTCGTATCTCAGGCCATTCATGTACCTGGAAAATTGTTCATCATTGCTTTCTCGATGACCTGCCCTGATGTTCAGCCTGTAGAATTCTTCAGTATATTCCTTCACTGTCATCAGCTTCTGTCTCAAGTTTTTCATTCTTCAAAACAGAGTAATCTGATAATCCCTCGGAATGAATTTCGCCTTCATATTTGCGATCATTCTATCCCAACTCTTGATCTTCTGCTTGCCTTGGCAGCGTCTGTCAGCTTGTAGTTCATCCCACCACAATGTTTCATGTCCTTTTAATCTCATGACAACATGTTTACCTTCTTGTCCTCTTCGACATCTTCATAGTCAAAGTATGTGTCCAGAGATCTAATCCAGTCTAGAAGCTCCTCTACATCTAGATTTCCCTCATAAACTGGAATGTCCATTTTCGCTCTTGAACCTATTCTTGCAATAGCCCTAATCAAGTGTTCGTTTGCTTCATCTTCAACTGCAACTTCTTCCCCTTCATGTTTATCCTCAAATTCACTTTCAGAATCACTAAGATCCCCAACACCGACTGTGCAACTCTATGTTGTCTCCATGTCTTCGAGTCTGGCGCGTAAGTCACGCATCTCTCTTTCCATAGCTGGATTAGGCATCTGCCTACCCCTTCTTCTTGGCATTTCCCCGTCCTCTAGTGGATCAGGTGTTTGCCTGTCCCTTCTTCTTGGCGGCATGGTGAATTCTCCTTTTCCCTGCAACAGAAAGAAAAGAAACCTTTTCTGTGCTCTGATACCAAATGATGACGCAACCCTTCGAACCCGCAGGTCAGAAGTCCATGCACAGAGGATCTTTCCTCTTCCACTGGCCCGAGAAGCTCCAAATGACTCTCCTATTTACCTTTTGGGAAATCTGCACCCACAAATAACTTCGATAAATTCCCCCCCTTATACTTTGGGATATTGGACTTTACACTTTTGCGAATCCGGTGGTCAAGTTCCTTGTATCTCAATCTCCGAAACCCGAAAACAATCAACACTTGACCTTTTCTCTCTCTATTTTGGATTTCTCCTTATCACAATTTCGGGAGTTGCGATATCAAGAAAATCGTCTCCTTGACTTCCTGAAACCCAAATTACTGAGACTCTGATGCACTCACAAGGTTGACTTTTCAACAACTCTTTATTCCATCGAGAATTCAGACTTTGCGATTTCATGAATCCTGATGCGAAGATTTTCGGGACTTGAACTCACGAAACCCCGAGATAGAATCCACGAGTAAATCCAACGGATTCTGTTGGCTTGAATATACGACTCTACTTCTCCTAATCTTGAACCCCTCGAAAGAACACGCCGTAACTCCCCTGCTCCTCCGTGAGATCTGACGGCTCACGAGACTTCGCGAATTCTCCACAGAGAACTCTGACGTCCGTCTCTTTCCTTCACAAGGACTTCTGTGACCTTTTACCAAAGGGTTTCTCATGGTACTTAACCACTTGCGACAAAAAATTTGCGACACCTTCTCAATGCTCCTATGTGCAAACTTCCCGTGCTTTCTTCGACGACTATGGAGACTCTATCCCTCCCGGGATTTCTCCAACTCCGAGTCTTGAAGAAGACTCCTGCACGCACTCCATATGGAATATTTCTCAATTACTCCAAGGAATTAAAGTCCTTCGACTCTGTGCACTCCCTGCAGCAGTAGTCCTTCAACAATTTCCTCAAATTCACAAACTCTGAAACCTGCACACTCCTTGCATGACTCCTTTGCCTAACTACACTTCTGAGAGAATGAGAACAAAAGCTATCTTATCTAAGATTTCAGAGATAAACCTCTGAACCCTTTGTCAATGCACTCCTTGCAGACAATTCAACTGCACTCCTTGCAGGAACTCTTTCTCAGATAGAGAAACAATTGAAACTCATCTCCCTTACTCTTCCTCTCAGATTTCAAAAATTTAACAAGAAATCATACACACATAGCATAAACAACAAATGCATGATAGAAAGAGTAAAACATTTATGAGCATAATATTCAACAATACATACACAGAGAATATCTGAACACCATGAGTCTGAATCAAAACCCTTTTTGTATTAATCCAGAACTT